>JABUQX010131899.1:0-10000 GCA_015478945.1 Trachelipus rathkii
CGATGTACTTCGTTCGAGTTGGAAATTTGGTGTTTAACCGTTTCGCATTTATCGTGAAACGCTCGCGTTTTTCGTGCGCCACTTCATATATATATATACTTTACATTCATATGAACTATTTACTTATCTTATGTTCTCTTTTTTTGACAGAAAAAAAGGAAGAATGAAGATTTCACAGCTGACTTCGTCGATATGAAGAGGGTTGGGTATGGGAAAAAGTCTGGTATACTTGATGTCCACAAGTATCGAATTAGAGTGGACGAGGCCAGAGTGTTTAATAGGGGTTTAGACTTAAGCGATGCCTTTAATAGAGTAGTGTTAGATGTCATTAGACATCTAAGAGAGGTGATTAATTACAGACAGTATGAAGCTCGTTTTACGTTCACTTTTAACGATGGAGCACGAAATCAATTCGTTGTAGTTGTACCTTTCAGAGAAATAAGTGATGAGGATATAGTATCTCATTTATGCAATAGGCTCGAGACCGCATTTCAGTCTGGAGATCAATATACATTTTCAGATTTTATTATTGAAGTAAAGATTGTTCATAACCCATCAGGGTCAGGAATAATTATTCCTACAGGTGCAAAGTTCGAGGGAGTCGATGGATTGAGTACAACTCATTTATTTAGAAGAGTGCAACAGAGAATAAATAAAAAAAAACAATAGAGTATAAAGTCGATGATACTGTAGGTTGTGGATTTAAAGCAATAGCTATGGCCAGCATGTATAAGGCAGGTAAAGAACATAAAAATATTAGGTCTAATGCACTGAAAAAGGAGGGAAAGAAAATCGCTGACCAGTGCAAATTAAAATATGCTGAACCATTAAGTTCTGATAAATTTGAAGTAATAGAGAGAGTCTTAAAATGCAGGATTTTTGTGTATAGTAATGATGGGGAAAGAGGATTCAGTGTGGTGCATAGACCTACTGAAGAAGATCGAGAAAAACCATTATACGTTTTAGGTTTCGATAGAGTTGCTGAACATTATTTCTATGTACCTGAAGGTGTAATACCATTAACCTTACAAGGCCTTAAACGTGATAATATCAGAGGAGATATTTTTTGTTCTAAATGTTACATCTTTGTAGATAATATTATACATCATCATGACAAAGAATGTTTGTATTATAATTGTAAGCAATGTTTAAAGTATGACTGTCCTGGTAAATTGCTTGAAGGTGAACAATTATTGTATTGTGATAAATGTAACCGTAACTTTTACAATGCTAAGTGTTTTGAAAGTCATAAGAAATTATGTGGTAAAATCTATATTTGTCCAAAATGCAATACACGAGTAACGCCCGATAAACAACTTAAAAAACGTCATGAATGTGAAAAAATGAGTTGTAATGTTTGCTATGAATCATATAATCCTCTTGAAGGTAAGCATGATTGTTACATGAAACCTATTGTGCTTAAAGAACTAAAAGAAGGTGAGGAACCTAAAAATACACATACTATTTACTATGACATTGAAACATACCAACACAACCACAAGATTAATCCCGACAATAATAACGAAGAAATAGACATGGTTCCCTACATACTTGTAAGCACAGTTGTATGTTATAAATGTAGCGAAAAAGAATTGGGAGATGAACAATGTGAGAAGTGTGGCCCAATAAAACTGAACTGAAATTTTCCCAAATAAATTTAAAGTAGAAGGTATCTACAAGAAATGCCCTGTTAGTCAATTCACTTATTATCTTGCTTCTTTTTTACTTCAACATAAAGATGCTAGCTATGATTATATTAACTGGAAGGCAGTTGATCTGCTCACGTTTGTATATAATAGAATTATTGTAGAACCTGAAGAGATGATATGGTAAAGAACAATCTCATAAAAGCTAATATATTCACCAAACATCATTTATCTACTCTGTTTAGGCCCACATTTGATATATATAGCTTAAAGCTTCCCTTTAATATATGGTTTGAATGACAATCTGAAAAAGGGTTCTTTCTATCAGACTAGTCACAATAGTCTTAAATCTAGATCATGACCATGTCTTGGTCTCATTGATCATTTGAAATGATTACAAATGGTCAAATATTCAATAGATTTATTGATGTTTTGTGCGACATTTTCTTCTAGGATTATGTGTAGAAGAGTGTCAATGTATTGGAATTATGGATATCTTGAAGGAAAAGTTTCAAGAAGCTTTCAACGTTTTGTGTTTCAAGGTGCTATTAAGTTAGACATGGATTAGTTAACCTTTTCTATTATGCTGCAAACTTTGGGTATTTGACTTGGCTAGAGAAGGGCTCTAATAGCCTCATCAGATCAGGGCATTAGAAAAAGTGATATTCTTCCAGAGAATCCAGATGACAGATTCTGGACATTATGGTTAAATGTATATCTTTTTCTTGTTAATGGTGGAAGAAGAGTTTAGTGATGAGATAATACATTCTGATGAGTGCTGAAGTTCTCATTTAAATATAGTTATCAAGATGCCAGATAGAAACAGCTGGCTGAGGTTGAGGACTCTAAAAGCAAGAATGAAAAAAAAAACATTCAAGGTAGATGCTTAAGGCAGCTGAGCGCTGGTACAGGTCCCATGATGTTAGAGAAAAAGGAAACAGCATTATATATCTATTCCATGGGTGATGCATGGCATGGTCATCAGGGATGTGAAAAGGGAAAGACACGACATGATGAAGCAACAGCTCTAGATATGTACACGATGACTATGGCACAGGAGAAAGCATATAAGGATAGTGGATTCGAAGTGGTGAGGGTATGGGAATGCGAATGGGAAACCATGAAAAAGGAGGGCAAAGTACGTTTCGTGACCTCTAATGATAATGATGATGATGCTAACAATGATGGAGAAGAAGAAGAAGAGGGTTTAGGGCATTATGTTAATAGAATCGCTAATGATATTGCCCACGGTAAACTTAATGTAGGTGAAGCTCTATATGGAGGAAGAACAGAGCCCTTCGTCTACTATTATCCTCCTACAAATGGAAAAACAAAAATTAATTACTTGGATTTTACATCGTTGTACCCTTGGGTTCAGAAAACCCAAGCATTCCCTAGTGGAAATTGGTAGGGTCTGACTTACCTACCATTGAAACATTTAGTAGAGAGGTTAATAAAGAAAACTATTTTGGGTTAGCTAATGTTTGGGTCCTTCCACCTAATAAGCTCTATATGCCAGTTCTACCAGGAAGATACGATGAAAGACTCGTGTTCACATTATGCAGGACATGAAAACGAAACAAGAAACATTATGTAAACACACTAAGAGACAACGTGAATTCCGTGGCGTTTATACTACACCAGAATTAGAATTAGCATTAAAGAAAGGATACAAAATCACCAAAATTAATGAGATATGGACATTCACACCCAAGATAGGATTGTTCACTGAGTATATAAAAGAATTCCTGAAGATAAAGACTGAGGCCTCAGGTTTACCAGCAGGAATACCAGGGTTCGATAGTCCCATGTTCAGTCAATTCATAGAGGACTTTGAAAGAATCGAGGGAGTGAAACTCGATAGAGAAAAGATAGAGAAGAATGCTGGGCTTCGTTTTATAGCGAAATTATGCCTTAATTCTCTTTGGGGAAAATTCGCGGAACGTGCTCCACATTGTGAAGATATTATTTGTCACACCGATGCTGAGGTATGGAAGTTGTTTAGAAGAGCAGATGTAGAAGTACAGGATGTCTCCTGTATAGGTAAGAGATATATTGTTTCTGTGAAGTATACTTCTCTTGCCGAGCAAACAACCAGAAGCACTAATATAGCTATAGCTGCTTTCACTACAGCTCACGCTAGAGTGAAACTATATAACCTTCTTGAAGAGCTAGGACAAAGAGTCTTATACTGTGACACAGATAGCTGTGTCTTTGTAACCGGAGAGGGAGAAACGGACCCTTTTTGGGGGATTTAACTGATGAAATAGGCGATGGTAATAGCGCTGACGCCTTTGTATGTACAGGTCCTAAATCTTATGCTGTACGAATTATAAAAGACGACGGGTCCCTAGATCATATAATAAAGGCTAAAGGATTAACATTAAACAAAACAACTAGTGAAATAATTAACTTTAACACTATGCTGAAACTGGTCATAAATAACATGGATGATGATGATGATGCTGATGAAAATGAACGAATGATAGATGATGAAGAGAATTATTATTATTCTAAACTTAGAGAGGGGGGTGATATCACTGCAATAATAGCTGCCGAGATGAGAACAAGAGAGGATGCAGAGAGTTTGCATGGTAACGCATATCATAAGGATGAAACAACAAACCCTCATGTAGAAATTAAAGATAAAGATATGGCTTTTAAAACTCCTACAATGAGATTTAAAGCTGATAAAAAAGGCAAAATGAAGATTCGTAAAGGTCTAAAGAGATTGAGAATGACTGGTAATAAACGTGTTCTAATTAAAAAATCCGCACGTACAATTCCATATGGCTTCAGAGGAATCCTCTTTCCCCTTATAGTTAGAGAAAGGGCCAATGTTCACTAAAAACTGTTAATTTAAATAATTTATGTAATATATATATATATATATATATATATATATATATATATATACTCATATATATATATATATATATATATATATATATATATATATATATATATATATATATATATATATATATATATATATATATATATATATATATATATAAATATGATTATTTTTTCTATGTGTATTTTTATGATATTTTTAATAAATGATTAAATAAAATTCTTTTCTTTCAAATCTTTTTATTATAATAAGGAAAAATAATAATAATAATAATAATAATAATAATAATAATAATAATAATAATAATAATAATAATAATAATAATAATAATAATAATAATAATAATAATAATAATAAAAATTCAAAGAATCATTCATTCAAACGGAGTTGGAGCAGGAGTAAGAACCGCATACGGAGCCCAGAGGCTGAACCAAAGCGCCGCGCCCCGAGCCGGGCCGGGCCAGGAGTCAGGCCAGTCGGAGTCGGAGTCGACCAGAGCCGAGTCGGAGTCGGAGTCGGAGTCGGAGTCGGAGTCGAACCCTGCGTGCACGGCGCAAACCTGGGGCTTGAGTCGTTGGCTAGGGACACGTTCCAAAGGGCATGAATGAACGCAATGAAGCGGTGTTGATCTCGATTGTAAAGAAGACACTGACGCTGGAGGAGGAGATGTAGAAGGTAACGAAGGAGACACAGAAGACATATTAAAACAACTCAGAAGTAACGCCTACGGCGTTACTTCTTCGTGTAATAATAATAATAATAATAATAATAATAATAATAATAATAATAATATATAATAATAATATGTAAGGTGGATGCGCTCGCTGAACGCTCGTTAGGCCTAAACTCACCCACGCAGATCACGCCACAAGGGTAAGCGCATCGGCGTCCCACATAGGGTGACCCCCTCTATATCATACACAGACTTGAAAATTACACGGATTCGTCCTTATCCCATATATACATTATATTCCAAGTTTCAGACCTATATCTCTTATACTTTTTGAGAAAAAGCTGCAACAGCTCAAACCGGTGCCAAACTACTTATATATATATATATATATATATATATATATAACATATATTGATAGCACTTTATATATATATATATATATATATATATATATATATATATATATATTATATATATAATATATATATATATATATATATATATATACTATATATATATATATATATATATATATATATATATATATGATATATATATATATAGAGTAAAACGTACTTAACAGCCACCCGGAACGGGACGTTGGATCAAAAAATTCGCAGGTAGACCTATAAGGTAAACACTTCTAGGGGGACAGCTGCCTACCCCCTGACGACGCCCATGCACCCTCTTGTCGATTTAAATAAGTACCGAGTTTCAAAGCAGTGATATCGGAGCAGTAAATTAAAAAACTGTTCCGATATGCCTTCTTCTGGAAAGGCGGATCGGACTAGTGTAGAGCTTCCTGTATACATTGTCTAACAAGCGACGACAACTGTTGTCGAATGGTACACGAGTCCTGGCGCAGTGAATACGTCTTATTATTGGAAATTTGTCGCGCAACAAGCATATTGTGCCCATTTCGGCGTATCTTGACTTTGGTTGAATACTCCTGAATCCAGGAACACCCATGCAGAATGCTATGTAGCCCCAGCAGGTGTTCCAACCACCCTCTTGTCGATTTAAATAAGTACCAAGTTTCAAAGCAGTGATATCGAAGCAGGAGATTAGAAAACTGTTCTGATATGCCTTCTTTTTCTAGGAAAGCGGATCGGACTAGTGGTAGAGCCTCCTGTATATTGTCTAGCGGCGACGCTGTTGTCGATGGTTCGAGTCCTGGCGCGAGTGAAATTTTGTTTGTCTTTATTGCAAATTTGTCTCAACAAGCATGTTGTGCACATTTCGGCGTTTCTTGACTTTGGTTGGTTGTTCATAGCTTAAGGAACACCCAAGCGAAATGCCGAAGCCAGCCCCAGCAGGTGTTCCAATCACCCTCCCTGTTGATTTAAATAAGTACCGAGTTTTAAAAGCAGTGATATCAAAGCATTAGATTAGAAATCTGTTCCGAGATGCCTTCTTTTCTGGGAAGGCGGATATTAAATTAAATATTAAATTTCATTTTAAAAAAAAAATTTATAACAATCCAGAGAACCTATAAAGACTATTTTCTAAATTGTTAAAATTCGTGACATCACCTTATTAGCATTATGCTATCCTTATTATGCTTATTAGCATTTGAAATTGTGCTTTTCCACGTGGTATGGCTTGAGAGGTATGACGTATGATTCATCTATGACGTTGATGATATTTATTGGCTATTTCAAAAAGATTTACCGCCTCTCCTCCCTGAAGATGTTCTATTTTATAGACTAGGCATATATATATATATATATATATATATATATATATATATATATATATATATATATATATATATATATATATATATATATATATATATATATATATATATATATATATATATATATATATATATATATATATATATATATATATATATATATATATATATTCCACGCAAACGTAAATAATTCTTTTATTCAGACTTCGGCTCCGGCTAAGGTTTCTACATTTGAAAATTGATGAGCACTTCTTTTGGTATATTTTCACCTAAAAAATATTTCTTGAAAAAAATTTATACCCAAAATCTAACTCCGGCTCCGGCTCTGGCTCCGGCTCCGACTAAGGTTTCTGCACTATTTTAAAATTGTTCAGCACGTCTTCTGGTAATAATTTTTTCAAATTAAAAAATATTTTTCGAAAAAATTTCATACTCGGCTCCCGCTCCGACTCCGGATCCGGATCCGACTAAGGAATTTGCACTATTTGAAAATTATTCAGCACGTCTTCTGACAATATCTTTTTCTCCTAAAAAGTATTTAATGAAAAAAATTCATACCCAGGATCCGGCTCCGGCTCCGACTTCGGCTTCGGCTCCGACTAAGGATTCTGACTTATTTGTAAATGATTCTGCACGTCTTCTGGCAATAAATTTTTCACCTAAAAAATATTTATTGAAAAATTTCATACCTAGGATCCGGTTCCGACTCCGGCTTCAGATCCGGCTCCGGATCCAACTAAGGTTTCTGTACTATTTGAAAATTGTTCAGTAAGTCTTTTGACAATATATTTTTCACCTAAAAAATATTTCTTGAAAAAAATTCATACCCAGGATCCGGATCCGGATCCGGCTCCGACTTCGACTTCGGCTCCGGATCCGACTAAGGTTTCTGCACTATTTGAAAATTGTTCAGCACGTCTCCTGGCAATAAATTTTCCCCTAAAAAAATTTTCAGAAAATTTATACCAGGATCGGATCCCGGATCGGATTCGAATCGAATCGAATCCAGATCGGATCGACTAAAGATTCTGCACTATTTGATAACTGTTCAGCACGTCCTCTGGCAATAAACTTTTCACTTAAAAAAAAATATTTTTTGAAAAAATTTAATACTCCGGCTCCGGCTCCGGCTCTGGCTCCGACTTCGGTTCCACTCCGACGTCGGCTTTGGCTCCGGATCCGACTAAGGTTTCTGTACTATTTGAAAATTGTTCAGCACGTCTTCTTCCATTAAATTTTTCACTAAAAATATTTCTTGAAAAAAATTCATACCAGCATCGGATCCGAATCCGGATCCGGCACCAACTGACTCCGGACTAAGGTTTCTGCACTATTTGAAAATTGTTAAGCACGTCTCCTGGCAATAAATTTTTTACCTAAAAAATATTTTTCGAAAAAAATTTATACCCAGGATCCGGCTAAGGATCCGGCTCTAGATCCGACTTCGGCTCCGGATCCGACTAATGTTTCTACACTATTTTAAAATTGTTCAGCACGTCTTCTGACAATAAATTTTTCACCTAAAAAATATTTCCCAAAAAAAAATTCATAAGCAGGATCCGACTCCGGATACGGCTTCGGATACGGCTCCGGATACGACTTCAGCTCGGATCCGACTAATGTTTCTACACAATTTGAAAATTGTTCAGCACATTCTGGAGCTAAATTTTTCACCTAGAAAAATATTTTCTGAAGAAAAATTCATAACCAGGGTCCGGATCCGGCTCTGACTTTGGCTTCGGCTTCGGCTTCGGCTTCGTCTTCGGCTCGGATCCGACTAAGGTTTCTGCACTATTTGAAAATTGTTCGGCACGTCTTCTGACAATAAATTTTTCACTAAAAAAGTATTTAACGAAAAAAATGGCTCCGGATACGACTTCGGCTTCGGCTCCGGATCCGACTAATGTTTCTAGACTATTTGAACATTGTTCAGCACGTCTTCTTGAAATAAATTTTTCACCTCAAAAATATTTTCTGAAGAAAATTCATACCTAGGATCCGGATCCGGATCCGGATCTGGATTCGGCTTCGACTTCAGCTCGGCTCCAGATCCGATAAGGTTTCTACTATTTGTGAAAATTGTTCGGCACGTATTCTGACAATAAATTTTCACTAAAAAAAAATATTTACCGAGAAAAATTCATACCCGAGATCCGGCCGGATACGGCTCCGGATACGACTTCGGCTTCGGTTCCGGATCCGACTAATGTTTCTACACTATTTGAACATTGCTCAGCACGTCTTCTTGAAATAAATTTTTCACCTAAAAAAATATTTTCTGAAGAAAATTCATACCAAGGATCCGGATCCGGATCCGGCCCAGCTCAGCTTCGGTTCGAATCCGACTAAGGTTTCTGCACTATTTGAAAGTATTCGGCACGTCTTCTGACAATAAATTTTCACCAAAAAATATTTCCCGAAAAATTCGCATACCAGGATCAGGCTCCGGATACGGCTCCGGATACGGCTTCGGATCCGACTAATGTTTCTAGACTATTTGAACATTGTTCATCACGTATTCTTGAAATAAATTTTTCACCTCAAAAATACTTTCTGAAGAAAATTCATACCCAGGATCGGATCCGCATCGGATCCAGCTCATCAGCTTCGGCTCGGATTGACAAGGTTTCTGCACTATTTAAAATTGTTCGGCACGTCTTCTGACAACCAAATTTTCGCAAAAAAAATATTTCAAAAAATTCATACCAGGATCCGGCTCCTGATACGGCTCCGGATACGGCTTCGGCTCCGAATCCGACTAATGTTTCTACACTATTTGAACATTGCTCAGCACGTCTTGAAATAAATTTTCACCTAAAAAAATATTTTCTGAAGAAAATTCATACCAAGGATCCGGATCCGGATCCGGATCCGGCTCCGACTTCAGCTTCGGTTCCGAATCCGACTAAGGTTTCTGAAAATTGTTCGGCCCGTCTTCTGACAATAAATTTTCACCAAAAAAATTCCCGAAAATTCATACCCAGGATCCGGCTCTGGATCCGGATCCGGATCCGGTTATGACTTCGGCTTCTGCTCCGGATCCAACTAAGATTTCTGCACTATCTGATAACTGTTCAGCACGTCTTCTGGCAATAAATTTTCACCTAAAAAAAATATTTTTGAAA
>JABUQX010131899.1:15000-19973 GCA_015478945.1 Trachelipus rathkii
CTACTTGTTGGATTTCATGCTATCACTTCCACCTCCAATCTTACGGGAAGAGAGAAGGTGGGGTGATGATATATATATATATATATATATATATATATATATATATATATATATATATATATATATATATATATTATATATACTATATATATATATATATACATACATATATATATATATATATATTTATATATATATATATATATATATATATATATATAGTATATATATATATATATATATATATATATATATATATATATATATATATATATATATATATATATATATATATATATATATATATATATATATATATATATATATATATATATATATATATATATACCTTAAGACTTAAACTATTCATCTTAAAATGTTATAAATTTGGTAATAGTCGAGATTAGCGGATTCTGACGATATATCGTATATTATTTTCGATAATCGCTTTTTTTATATCTTTCGTCCCCATGTAAGAGGACTAAAAAGGTACTGCCAAACCTCTCTATATATAAATATATTCACTCTACCAATTTTTTTTTTATGTTTTAAATAGGTTTGGTATATTAAATTTAGAGTTTCAGTAGTTTAGTAATTATACTTAGAAATATGTGTCTACTTAACAAAACTTATCATACCTTTACTTATTTTTCGAACATTAAAAGAAACAATATTTGAAAACACCGAATAGCTTTGCTTATAAATATTTCTTAAGCCGTGTTCGTTTTTGCATTTGTGCTATAAAAATGCTTAAGTTTTCGTTCGTTTTCGTCAACCTTAGCGCAAAATCGTAAAAAAATGCTCATCAAACGTAAGGAATTTCTTTAATTCTATAAGGTTGCTATTTTATGAAAATTTTATTCTATATTACACAGAATTAATGGGACACTTTTTTACGTTTGGTGAGCATTTTTACGATTGCGCTAAGGTTGACGAAAACGATCTTAGCACAAATGCAAAAACTAACACGGCTTTAATTGTTGCAATTTTTTATTAACAACATGTGGCAGAGTTGCTTTATACCAATATCAAAACATCATTTGATATTAAAAAATATCGATTTATTTTAGAATCCGTTAATCTAGATTGATTTTACTAATTATCGATTTTTTTAGAATCCGTTAATCTCAATTATTACCTCAATTTTTTTATTCTTTGCTACTTACAGTACCTATACAAGAATAAAATAAGTCTTTTAAAAGAAAAGCCTACTTCACAATTTTCAATTTTCTCTCATATAATTCACGTTTCAAATTAAAAACTCACTAATTAAAATATTTTAAATCCTCTTATTTTTAGGCAGTGTTCGAATATTACAAGTGATAATTAATTGAACTATAATATTAAAATTAATTAAAGCATCACAAATAAATAACGTTTTCACTTTTGTCAATTCAGCCACAAACTGAATTATGTTATAAATATGGAACGAAAAAAAAAAAAAAAAAAACTTTTCAAAATTTTCCGTACACTTTAAAGAAATAATGTTTGGCTTCAGTTTGCAAGCAAAATTGTCGTTATGAAAGCGCTCGCCCTCGATTTGTGCTTACACGATCCTCTCGTCCCTGTAATATATAGATCATGAGTTGCAAAATTTTGGAAAACTAATTAAAATTGTATAACGTTTTTTTTTAAACATTAAATTGCACTTCATTGGAGTGTTATCATAATAAAAGCAATTTAATCTATTAAATATTTAATTCTATTAAAAAAATTACGGATACACATTTGGTGCCGAGCGTAGGTGCCTTCTTTTTTGACATTTGACATCCAGCATAGTCATTTGTGTTTAATTGTTCTTTATTTGAGCAATTAGCTCTCAACATTGTTCACTGTCTCTTAGCACTTGACTTCCAGCATAGTCATTTGTTTTTGAAATTTGGTCAGCTAACTCCCAGCATAGTTTACTGTCCTTAATGGTCTGCATGACCTATTATTTACCATCATTTCGACAAAACTTCTTTGTATAAAGATTTTCTTTTGTTTGTGCTGGGGTCCTATTAGACTTAAGTTAAAGTTAAAGTTAAAGTTAAAGTTAAAGTTAAAGTTAAAGTTAAAGTTAAGAACAATAATTAATATCTTTGACAGATAGCTTCCAGCACAGTTATGTTTTCCAAATTGGGCAGATAGTTCCCAACATAGCTATCTGTCCTCTTATCTTTGTGGCAAATAACTCCTAACATATTATTTTTCTTTGCAAACAGTTCCCGACATAGTTGTTTTTCTGGGTAACTGGCTCCCAACAACAGTCAGTTGTTCTCCACCTTTGACAGTTGACTCCCAACATAGTTAATTTTAAAAATTTTATATTGGGTAGACAGCTCCCAACGTATCTATCTGTCCTCTTATCTTTGGGGCAAATGAAACCCAGCATAGTCATTTGTCCTTAGGCAAACAGCTCCCAACATTGTTGTTTTTCTGGGTAGCTGGCTTCCAACACAGTCAGTTGTTCCCCTCCTTTGACAGTTGACTCCCAACATAGTTAACTTTAAAAATTTTATATTGCTGCAGATAGTTCCCAACATATCTATCTGTCCTCTTATCTTTGGGGCAAATGAATTCCAGCATAGTCATTTGTCCTTAGGCAAACAGCTCCCAACATAGTTGTTTGTCAGGGGAACTGGCTCCCAACACAGTTAGTTGTTCCCTCCTTCTTTTTTGAGGCAATGACTTCCAACAGAGTCATTTGCCATTTATATTTTTTAATGGAAGATAGTTCCCAGCATAGCTATCTGTCCTCTAAATTTTTTAGCAAATGACTCCCAGCATAGTCATTTGTCATTTTAAAGATAACTCCCAGCATACACACACACACACAAAATACACACACACACCTACACACACACACCTATACACACACACACACTGCACACCACACACACACACAACACCCACACAACACACCTACACATCACACAACACAACAATACACTTATCTAAAATTCTACTAATAATATATATATATATATATATATATATATATATAGTCTAATATAGTTTATAGGATAGCTATTTTGTTATAACTAGTATATATATATATATATATAGATGATTAGTGTATATATAGATATACGGCGATCTAATATAGCATACCACTAGCATAGAGTATATGATACGGGAGAGATATAATATAGTAGTAATATGCCCACCTGCGCGGCAATACTTTTTTTCGAATATGAAGGAATTAAGAGATATATTCTAGCTTATAGTGGGGAATTGAAGACCGAGAGGTCTGTCAAGATTCCGACAAACAGACAAAAACCGGAGGTTTTGTCTGGTGTTGTTGTGTTGGTTTGTATTGATTCATTATTATATACGATTTATAGTTTGTCGTTTATTCATTAAAATTAATAATTTATGATTCTTATTTATTATGAGAAGATTCGTTTTCCTGAAGGGAAAACGAATCTGAGTTGAAAATCCTCCTCAACATATGCATTCTGAATCCAATAACTCCGACTTCCGACTCCGGCTCCTGCCCTGCTATCTGCCGCATCGCACCGGCACCCGTCACAACCGCAATCCGCCCCGCACCACACACCGACCGCACCCAGCACCCGCACCGCCCGCTTCTGGACTTCTGGCCTCCAGCTGGGCAAGACGTTTTTTTTATTATTATTAATGTATTCTTATTTATTATTATTAATGTAGTATTATTATTTAATTATTATTATTTATTAATTATTATTAATTATTATTTTATTATTTTTATTATCTATTATTATTATTATTATTATTATGTTATAGTGTAGTAGTAGTAGTAGGTACGTAGTAGTGTAGAGTTATCGTATCGGGCTTAAATTTGGAGGGGGGTTAGATGGTGACATACGCCATTTTTTTTTTTTTTTTTTTTTTTTTTTTTTTTTTTTTTTTTTTTTTTTTTTGTTTTTTTTTTTTTTTTTTTTTTTTGTTGTTGTATAGAGGTTACATCCCACTAGGTCCCCCGCAAGGGCGGACCGGCCACACCCCACTTAAAAAATCAAGTGTTCGTATAAGGGGCTGAAATTTGGTAAGAGGATTCAGAGTTGAGTTTCTAGAAAGAGCTAGTATTGGATTCTGATGAGTTGGCTCCGGGACCGGTGCTGGAGCCACTGCGGAGCCCTGTTAATAAACATTTGTATAACAACAATATTGGTGTGTTAATATGGGTTATCGAGGTCGTAGAATTCGAATATGATGGTTATAAGACCGCATAGGGTGTCTAGGATCCCCCCAGAAGGGATCCCACCCCAAACCTTAAATATTGATGTAGAAAGCTGAAACTTGATATACAGACTTTTTAGGTTGTATCTTAGGTGTATTCGGGGTAAAATGACCGATTTTGCCAAATTCGGGGACCGGCCCGCAAATCTGAATTATTGACCTAGAATGAATGAAACTCGGGGTATACAACCTTCGGAGGATGTATCTTAGATGACCCCGGGTGTAAAATGACTGTGGGTGCTCCAGACGGGGTACTCACCCCTAAAATCTGATATATGACATAGAAAACGAAACTTTGATTATAGCAGCTTTTTAGATTGGTATTTTAGATGTATACGGGGTAAAATGACCCGATTTGACCAAATTCAGGGACCGGCCCCCAAATCTGAATATTGACCTAGAACGATGAAACTCGATAATAGTCACCTACGCGCCTATCATATAAGGTACGCACATCATATATGGGTTAAATAACCGTACAGCCTAATGGGGGTCTCTGGGACGCCCAAAACCTGAAATATTGACCTAGAAAGATGAAACTCGGTAAACACCTACATATAAGGTACTCACATCATATATGGGTTTAAATAGCCGTACACACAGTCTAAAGAGGGGTCTCCGGGACGCCCAAACCTGAAATTCTGACGCTAGAACATTGAAACATCGGTATACTACCTTTCATATAAGGTACCAATATATATGGGTTTAAATAGCCGTACACATCCAAAAGGGGGGTCACCAGCCCACAAAACTGAAATATTGGCTTAGAA
>JABUQX010131900.1:0-17272 GCA_015478945.1 Trachelipus rathkii
TATGGGTTATCGGACGGTATTATTAACCATCGACATACATACCGCCATACACTATACCCAGCAACTAAAACAGATCAAATATTAAGTCCATCGACTATCAACGCAAACACCCAGCCGTATGAGACGCTTGGCATCTCCTCTAAATTCAAATCTCAAATTAATACACACGCCATAACAAAAGAACACCCACCTACACTACTCCCATTACACACACAAAAATTACAGCTCCAGACACCCACAGCACAAACGACACACTAAAAATAGCCACTGCCAATATCAATTCACATTACATCACACACAGATACATTACACCAATCCCGTCATGTTGTGATCCTAATTGTATTTCTATTGATCTATTGATTCAAGGTCATATTTACATATCGAGTATCATTTTGGCTAAAACTAACATAACACACACACACACACACACATCAAAGAAAACCTACCGACCGATACACATTTTATATTATTTATATACATATATAACACATACAACACTAACATATATTTCTGTTATAAGTAACTTCGTGTTATATATATATACCTTAATATAATAAATATTTATGTTATATAGTATATGATATTACTACGCCTTAAAGTTTTTCAAAGTGTGGATTAATACACCGATAAACCCCTAACAAGTGTTGATTCTTTAACCCTGGTTTAACTAAATATAACAATGGTTATGCTATTAATCCACACTCATAAATACACAAGATTTCCTCTCCGTGGAGAAAATACAATGAAGAAAGAATTGTAGTATTATTAATACGTGTTTCTATGCGATCGTATATCATATAACATTATCGTCCTCATTCCGTATGATAATGTGTATACATTAAACAGCTAAAATAATAATTCACACTAAAGCAAATCTCGAACTGGTATCGCAGAACAGAAAATACTGTGCTATCTAAACATAACTGATACCCCGTCAAATTACGAAGCTTGACTGTGGATCCAGAAAGGCTGTTTCGGCCACCGAATTGCCATCTCTACGCTACAAAGACCTAGCCAAGCCTTCGTTAGTACCCTTCTATTCAGTTGCAACCTTTCCAAATTCGAATTTAAGATTTTCAGTATATATTTATCCACCTCTCTTAAAAACGGAAGCCCACGGCTACACCTATGAATTATATTTATCAATTCGTACAATGTTATCATAACAGCTATGTAAACCTACATCAACCGGATTCGGTTGTACTATATATATTCCGTTATGTACTCACGAGAAACTATATACTGGGGAACAATTCAATAATATAAATTTTGTAGTTAACGCTACAGAATTGTTTTCAATTTATGTTACATAAAAGTTTTGTAAAATAGGCAACATAAAGTCTTTTGAATTGGTTTGTATAAAGCTTTGTAATTTACGGTACCGATAGCCATATACTGAAATTTGCTCTACTGGGCCAGACGGAGAAGTTCTAGAAACAAGTTGGTTATATAGGACTATTCGTTGGGGTAGCCAAGCACCAACCATTTCAACCCAACTAGTGCTGAGGTTCACCTTTAAAATTTGAATTTGTCATAGAGCGTACTCCTTTAATTTACTAGTGGGTTAGCTCTTCAGGATCAAAGGACTCGGAGCCATCCAATGTGATGGTTTAATTTGGGTTAACAGTAATCTATTCACCTCCTTTAATAATGGGCACCAAATCATTCAAAGCCCGAATTATAGTTTCAAAAACTCCTGAAGTACTAGATAGTTCTCTCTAATTTCGCCCAACCGTCAAATTATAGTGTACTGGGAGGTTTTCTATATCAGTGTTAATATCACACATAAAATAAAAGGTGACCAAGGATTACACAACTTCTGTTGATTCGTATTAAAAACATTCTGGTTCACTGTTTCCCGTAATTTTAATCTCCATTTCTAATGAGTCAGTAGTTTCACTAAGTTAAAGACCTTTAAAATCAACTGAAACCAACATTTTGACAGTCATTTCATTAGATGTAATATAATCGTTCAATTCTTTATTAGTTGAATTATCTACCAGTTTATATGATATCCTGTCAGAAGGCACAATTATGCTTTAATTAGCTTAACGACGGGCTATTCGTTTATTTTCTATACTGTTAAAGGTACTTTATTAACATAAATTACTATTATTAATTTTCGTTAGTTCACGTTCTTATTCATTATTCAGATCTTATTAACAAGCATCTAAGAAAAGAAATTTCCACTTTGGCAATTAATTTATTTTATTTTCATAAACATCACAAAACGATGAACTTTAATAATCATTACAACTGTCGTCTCTGAAAAGAAAGGAGTACCTGCTGCAGTTAATGCAAGTACTATTAAGTACATGGGACTAACTTCCTATTAATGAAACGGACTAAGATTTCCGTGATTGTTGAGGTTGTAAACATTGTAAATTAAACCATTCGGTGTAAGAATCGAATTGAAAACAGTTTTCCTTTAATATCGTAATATCTTTTAGAAATTCTATTAATTGTTTCAGAATAGCGAATGTAATGGTTTTAGATTTGCTTCGTTCTTAATGTTAAGAATCAGCAACTTCATAAGTAAATGTATATTCCTTCCCACTTTTAAAAGAATTAGGTTTAATAATTACAGTTGAATTAGTTTTTCTTTTATGTATAATTTGAAGTAAATGTGAACAGTCTTTTTGTCCATTTATGATACAAGACCAATTTTAGGAAATATATGGATTATATTTGTCTTTGAAATCTGAATCCTAATAGAAGCCAGTTATATGGATTTCCCTGTTGCTGTCTTCAAGTATCTAATTTTCGTTCGATGAAAGCTCAACTTCGATGTCATAACTTTTGACATAGAAAGTTATTAACTGTTAGTCCTCTTTAGATTTATTGGTAAAATCTTTTCTACCAAAGATATCTTTAACTATGTATATAAAAGTATAACTATGTTATATATCTCACGAGTTCGTCATACTATATCGTTACTATTTCTAAAATATAATTTCTTATATATTATAATTATAGTACTTCAATCTACTGTATTCTATTATATTATAATATTATATATATAGGATATATATCATAAATACTTAACATACGAATTAAAGTATAGTTCTTTATTCTCTATTATTATTATTAATTATTCATTTCTATATATATCTCAAAAATATAATATTTATATAACCAGATTACTATAGGCTTTATTTCATTATTTAGGATTGTATCTACTTATAAAATTTTATTATAATTATAAATTATTATATTATTCGAGTGTCATTAGTTATTATTTAATTATTATTATTATTAGTTATATTATTAAATATTATATTATAATATATTTATATATAATCTTAATTTGCTTTGATTACTCATTAATATTTATATAATATACTATTTACCAAATTATTTGTATCATATTTATATTTATACTTTATTTATAACATTTACTATAAAAAAATGCTAGTGCATTACATCATTTTCATAATAGAAAACTTCAACATATTATTAATTAATTTCTTATAATAATAATATTAAATTATTATTACTTAATACTTATCATTATATACTTATCCCTAGTTACAATTATCTATAATATATCCCCCTATACTATATAAATTATATATATATATTACTGTGATTCTATTTTATTTCTAATATATAATTATTGATTATATAACATTTTTTCTCATTTTTTTCACGTGTACATTTATATTTATATCTTATATTTATTATTATCTTCTTCTTAATTCAACTTAACTTAATTTATATAATCCTAATATATATATTATAAATAGATTTTTTTGTCTATATTATATATTATCTCTTTATATTCACTTCTTCTATATATACTAAATCTATTATACTTAGTTATTACTACTTATACTTCTCCTGTTGCTTACTTACTTAAAATTACACATATATTATAGATAATTATTTTCCTCACTATATGCCAGTATATTTATTATGGTGTAATTTTAACAATTGCGTTGGGCCACGATTGGCATAAACGTGGCCACGATTGTAAATCACCTAATTTATATAGCTAACTCTCTCCCTAATATATATATAATATATATTATATATTATATATTATTAATATATTATATATATATCTATAGCATATACTCTACATACCTTAATTTTTATAATATAATAATAATTATATCGGTAATAATTCGTACTAATATGAATACTAATTTATAATTAAACATATGTAGCTATAATATAATATAGCTTAGGATTATACATTAGTATATACTATACCTTATTATATAACTCCTTCCCCACTTATATAATAATATATATATATATATACTACAATTCATCATTATGTAAAATAAAAATTTAAGTATATTTTTTTAAAATGAAATTATTATATATATATATATAGATATATATATATAGATAGATTTAAGTTAATGTATATTATATAGTTATATAAAACTTATTTTTATATATATAAGTTAGATATACATATTAATAAAAAAAAAAAATAATAAATAAATGACAATCATATATAATAAAAAGTGTAAAAGATTCCATAGCTACAACATTTTAAAACTATTATTTGGCACAATATTATTATTTTGTAACGTATTGGTAATAATAATATATCAGTATGAATTTATATATATATATATGCTAAGAATTTGCATATACCCTATCCATACATAAATAAATAAATACAGCAAAAATTCAGTCAATTATTATTTCCTAACTATCTAATAAAAAAAAATAAAATAAATATATATAATTTTAGCAGTATTCATTATTTTAAATACAATTTTTTTTAAATAAACTAATTATTTAATAAATCATTCTATAAAAACAATTAATTAATAACATTGATAATATAATCATATAGATATTATGTGTATTTTGAGAATATCAAGAAATTTCAATATAGGTATAATATATTGAGTGATCATATAAACAATTAAAGGTCCAGCAATAATATAATATCATATATATATATATTATTATATTATATAATATATATATTAATATATTCTTTCTATCTATATATATATAATACTACTATTATATATGATATATATATTAATATATAATATAAAGTATATATTAATATAATAGTATATATATACTAATATATAATATATATAATACTTATATATATATATTAATATATATATTATATATTATTATATAATATAATATATATATATATATATATAATATAATATTATATAATATTACTAAATATAGTATATATATATATATAATATATTATATATATTAATATATATAATTTATATATTAATAATATATTATTAATATAATATAATATATATATATATTAATATATATATTATATATATATATATATATACATATATATCTTATATATATATATATTTATATAATATATATATAATAATTATATATATAAATATATTATATATTATATATATATAATATATATTATATTTAATATGTATAAATAATATATTTGCATATATAAAGCGTACCCTTTTGTTGTGCCGAAAAGTCGTCAGGTATAATTTCAGAATATATGAAAAAATTATCTTTATTAATTTTTATAAACTATAATTATTCGATTAATTATCATATATATATATTACTAAACTATAATTCTTATTTATATATAATATATAATATATATAGTATATATATATATATTAATATATTATATATATATATATTGAATATATTTTAATATATATATATATATATATTATATACTATTAATATATTATATATACTATATATATATATATTATAATTATATTATATTATATATATTATATTAATCCATATAAATTTAATATATATATATAATATAATATATATTATATATGATTATTATATATTAGTATATATACTACTATATATATATCTTGAATATAGTAGTAATAGTACTGTGGGGCTTATAGTATAAGACCTATATTAGTCTTCTTTATAATAGAAGTTTAGATTTATATGAGAAAGTAGTTAATATGTGCTTACTAAATTTTTATTTTCTATATATAACTTATATCTATAATTATCTAAATGTTGAGGTTGTAACCTATACCTATGTCCTTATATAAGAAAAAAAAATCAAAATACTAATAACAATAAACAAAGAATTAGGTACAACAGGGTGAATACCATATATATATAGTCATCCCTAGGCTTTCTTACACTAATAACATATTATGAATAAAATAATCCTATATAATATTTCCTGAATCATAGAACGAATCTTTCTACTCAGAATCATCATCGAATACTGTCTTTATGGGTTGGGTAGTAGTTATAAAGTACCTAATTTGATTATATATGTTAGTATATATATATTGAAGAGAGGTAAGTAGTTTATTTAAATGCTATATATATATGATATATCTTACATATATTATATTTATATAGCATATACTTAATTAGCATATATAAATATCTAATATTTATATAATTTATATAATATATATAATATATATAATATACTATATAGGTACTAATAGAAATATAATAGTAATACCTAGTTGGTTATATCCTACAATATATATATATATAATATTTATGATACTTATATATATATTTGTTTATTATATATCATATTATATATATATATATATATAATATATATATTATATTATATATATAATAACAGTAATATTATATATTCGCATATATATATTAATACTATCATATAAATCTTATATAATAATAGCAGTCATAATTTAATAATTTACATTTGATATATTGATATATATAGTATATTATATGTGATAAATAATATATATATATTTACTTCATATATATAATATAACTAATAACTAATATTATAATAACTAATTATAGTACTATATATATATATAGTAATTTAAATATATATTATATTATATATATATTATATATATATAATACCTTATATAGGTTATATCATCTAATATGATATATATATATACAATTATAAAAGATTTAATTAGTTTAAATGAGATTTTAAATGCTATATGTATATATATATATATTATATATAGTATATATATAAAATATATATTAATATATGTTATATTATAAAATATATAATATATATATTAATTACATATAATTAGTAATATCAATAATGATTAGTCTCAGATAAAAAAAGGTTTCTATACTCTACCCAATCATATTAAGTATATATATATATATATATACTATATATATACATATGCGCATATAAATAAAGCATATATATAGATAAATTATTACATATATATATTATAATTTATGATTTATATGAAATGATACATAACTAATAAAATAAAATTGAATAAATTGAAATTTGTAGAAGAACATAGCGTAAGTCGAAAGGCCCCATACAAAGCATTTTAAAAAGTGCATATCAAAGGAAGTTGGATATAGATTAAGCGAAGAGTGTTCCAGACTTTACTAGTAGAGTACATGTAAGAACGAGCATAGCGGTTAAATCTAGGATGAGAGAATGGACTAGAGAACATGAGCTCAGAAGCGAAAAGCGTGTCGCAGCCCCTGCAATGGAAGAGGATGTGTGGACCAGAAGGTTGAGTAAGCAGCAGCGGTCTTTGTACAAGCGAGAGCGGATCCACAGTTTTTGACAGACAGTCGGAGACTGGAGAGTGGAGAGAGTTAGTGAGGGAAGGAGAGATGATAAAGCGAAAAGCCCTAAAAATTCCACCTCCTCGAGGTGAATTGTGTTTGTGTGTTGAGAGGCCACTCTACCAGATTGTGGAAGAGATACTGCAAAACAGACGTCGATCGACTCTCCTGTACTAAGTAGGCGAGCAAAGTTGAGGTAGAGTAGAAAATTTTTGAAGGAGCGCAAGAATAAGAGCCGACAAACTGAGAAGAGAGCGAGAGCTAATCCCACAGAGTGAGAGAAGTAACGAGCAAAGAACACCAGTATTTAGAAGGAACAGATGAAGATTTGAGTTTGTGAGCGTGGAAAAGATCGCATGTTGAGTTGTAGGTGGAGAGTTATTGTCAGGTAGGAAGAGAGAAAGATGGAGGAATCTGAGTTTTGAGGTCATTGAAAACGATACCATGCATTTCTTGATAGTTATTTCAGAGGTTAGATCAGACGTTAGTTGTTAGTAGTTAATTGTTTTTGGGTGGGATGATTGGGTGGGATGGTTTTGTGGGATGTCTTTCAAAATGACAAGGAGTTAAAGTAGGGGTGGGTCGTCGGCATTGCGAGTGGATAGGAGATGAAGTAACAAAAGAAAAGGTCATAATGAAGTAAAAGAAAAGTGTTTTGCAATTATATTTTAGATGTGTAACTAAAACCATTTTAGATTTAAGGAATGAATGTTGGAGGACGTATACAACACTTGACGCCAGCAGGAACTAATTGATTTAGGTTTCCAAATTTTAGAAAGAGAAAAGTTTTAGCAACCAACAGCTTTGGTGCAGACTTTATCGAAGTCTTCGATAGGTCAGTGCACACAAAAGATCACTGAAAAATGCGAAGATGCAGAGGCCCGAAGAATCAGAGAGAAGAGATAGGAGAAAGAAAAACACCAATAAGGCGTTCCTGAAGAAAGAAGATCACCAGTAAAGCGTTCCTGAAGAAAGAAGATCACCAGTAAAGCGTTCCTGAAGAAAGAAGATCACCAGTAAAGCGTTCCTCAAGAAAGAAGATCACCAGTAAAGCGTTCCTCAAGAAAGAAGTTCACCAGTAAAGCGTTCCTCAAAAAAGAAGATCACCAGTAAAGCATTCCTCAAGAAAGAAGATCACCAGTAAAGCGTTCCTGAAGAAAGAAGATCACCAGTAAAGCGTTCCTGAAGAAAGAAGATCACCAGTAAAGCGTTCTTCAAGAATGTCATGCTGACGATCTGAAAATAAGATTGGAAGAATTCCTCAAAAAAGAAGATCACCAGTAAAGGGTCTCTCAAGAAAGCCATACTAACGATTGTCAAGAAAAAGCTTCACCAGTCCAAGCCGTTCCTCAAAAAGAAGTCACCAGTAAAGCATTCTTCAAGAAAGGAGAGCTGCCTCTAAAGCGTTCCTGAGGAGAAGATAGCTGCTAAAGCGTTCCTCAAGAAAGAAGATCACCAGTAAAGCATTCCTCAAGAAAGATCACCAGTAAAGCGTTCCTCAAGAAAGAAGATCACAGTAAACGCCTTCTCCAGAAAGAAGGATCCAGTAAAAGCGTTCTGAAGAAAGAAAAATCACCAGTAAAGCGTTCCTTCCTTAAGGAAGCTATACAGTACAGCGGTTCCTGAGGAAAGAAGATCACCAGTAAGCAAGGCAGAAAAGAAGATCAACAGTCAAGCGGTTCCTCAAAAAAGAGATCACCGTAAATGCGTTCCTCAGAAGAAGATCACCAGTAAAAGGCGTTCTCAAGAAAGAAGTTCACCAGTAAAGCGTTCCTCAAAAAGAAGATCACCAGTAAAGCATTCCTCAAGAAAGAAGATCACAGTAAAAAGCGTTCCTGAGAAGAAATCACCAGTAGAGCATTCTGCAAGAAGAAATGACCTCAGTAAAGCGTTCCTGAAGAAAGAAGATCACAGTAAAGCGTTCCTGAAGGTAGAAGATCACCAATAAAGAGTTTCTCACAATAGTTTGAGTAATAAAGCGTTTCCTGAAGAAAGAGATCACCAGTAAAGGCGTTCCTCAAGAAAGAAGATCACAGATAAAGCGTTCCTCAAAAGAAGATCACCATAAAGCTTTCCTCAAGAAAGAAGAAAATCACCAGTAAAGCGTTCCTCAGAAAGAGTCCCAGTAAGCGTTTCTTCAAAAAGACTGCAACCAGTAAAGCATTCCTCAGAAAGAAGATACCAGTAAGACGTTCCTGACGAAGCAGATCACCAACGTAAGCGCTCTCACGAAAGAAGTTTACAGTAAAGCATTCCTAAAGAAAGCAGAACGAGTAAGAGCTATTAGGAAAGAAAATCACCAGTAAAGTGTTACCAGGAGACAAGATCACGTAAAAAGTCACAGTCCGCTGTGTTCTCGGAGCCAAATCTGAATAGATTAGGAAGATTGGAATTTTTCAATCTTCTGCTTAAAAGATAGTTGAAAACTTTAGAAAAGAAGCTGCTTAAGACAGTGGAAATATTGAAGTTGCAGTTCAGAGGGTTTTCCTTTTTGCAAATGAAGTCCCCATCGGATAACTCGTATACTTATGTATATCACAAGATTCTATTTATATTTTGAAAAGAGATATTTATATTTTTTATAATATAATATATATATATATATATTATTATATGATATTATATAGTAAACTATGATTGCTGAATTGAAAAATCTTATTAATTTTATTTTCTCCTCTCTCTTATTTATCATTCAAAGACATAATTCTCCCTCCCTCTGCTACTCTCCCATCTCGAACTTGTAAATGTTCCCGGATCGCTTACACAGCCGGATATGGGAGAGGTCAATCATTTTGTAATTACGAGCAGGCCTTATCACATCGGCGGGTGTTACACTTAAAGACCTTTCTTCTGGGGACTTTGACGCCACGAGGACGTCGTTACGTATGCCGACTTGAAACCTCCTCATGACGTTTTAACTAAGCTATATTTGGTAAGATTTTAAAGACCTGGTAAGATTACTAGTTTATACTATCTCTGCTCTAAAATAAGGTTCATATCCGACAGATCTCGTATCTCAAATTTCGGAAAGTGTTTATTTACTTCGGCAAGATAGAATAAAGTGGCTTTTAAATGTGATAGGAGACGTGTGTGTGTTCGTGTGTGTGTGGTAGTGGTGCGTGTGTGTGTGTTGTGTGTTTTGTCGTTATGTCCGAGGTTAGCAGAACGAGGAGGGAGAGTAGAGAGAGAGGAGAGAGGCGAGAGAGAGAGTAGAGCAGAGGAGGGAGGTGTGTGTGTGGTTGTGTAGGTTTGGCTAAGTAGAAAATATAATCTGAAAAGGGACTTTAATTATATTTGTCTAAAGCTTCATTGAAAATTATACTCATAATGAGCAGATTCTTTCACTTTACTCTTTGTCATATTATACCTATTATTAATTAATGTTATATAACGTATAATATATTAAAACATATTTATACGCTACCTATATATAATATCTCTATATAGGTATATATAGTAATATGGAGATATAGGATAGTAGTAAAGTAGGTATATAGGGTAGGTTGGTGGTTAGTGAATATGAGGGGTAGCCGCGGTAGGGATAAAATATTTACTTGTATTTGTATGTCAATATTATATAGTGAAATAGCTATATTATTATTATATCATGCTTGAATAATATCTTCCATAGCTTTCGTTGTTTTATTATTATTATATACTTCTACTTGTGTGTGTTGTTGTGTGTGAGTGTGTGTTTGTTTGTGTGTGTGTCTGTCAGTGTCGAATGCTCATTAGTCTATAATCGCATGCAATTCACTCTCTGATCAAATTTTGAATTTTGTAAAATTAATTATTATATATTTTTTCTTAATAAAAAAGTTCCTAAATGCTTTTTATTTAAACTATATATACATATTTCTAATTAGAAAATATTTTTAACTTAGTTTAATATAATTAGAAGGTGGGTTATTATATTATATAATTTATTTACTTCCGGAATGAGCTTGATGGAAAAAAAGGGGAGAACTGAACTGAACTTGTCACTTTGGCCATGGTTTAAGCCTTCTCCTTTCTGTTTTCGCATTATCTTAAGGACGGGAAGATGACCGATTCATTCTTCAACTATTTTCAGATGTCAAGCTGAATTCTTGAAGACGCTTTCTGGTGATTTCTTCTTCGGACGCTTACTGGTGATTTTCTTTCTTCCAGGAAGTTCTGGGATCTTCTTTTGCAGGTTTAAGTGATCTTCTTTCTTGAGGCGTTTACTGTGATCTCTTTCTCGGCTTTACGGTATCTTTCTTGAGGAAGTTGTGATCTTTTGAGAGCTTTACGAGTGAACTTCTTTTGCGAGCTTTACTGGTGACTTTTTTTGAGGAAACTTACTGGGATCTTCTTTTGAGAAACGCTTACTGGTGACTTCTTTCTTGAGGAACGCTTTATGGTGATTTTTTTTCAGGAACGCTCTTACTGGTGCTTCTTTTCTTCAGGAATCTTTATTGTGATCTTATTTTCAGGAGCTTTTACTGGTTGATTATGTGCTTTCTTCGGACGCTTACTGTGATTTTCTTTCTGTGGAATGCTCTACTCGGTGTTTTCTTTTCTTCGACGCTTTACTGGTGAGTGCTTTCTTTCTGAGAATGCTTTACTGGTATCTTCTTTTTTGAGGAAGGAACATTTAAATGCGATGTAGCCTTAACTTATCTATATTATTCTTGATGTTACGCTTTAGTCTCCTCTTGAAAAGGAATGAGACTTGCATGCCTTGGGTTGAAAAGGGGCGTAAGCAAACGAAACTAACATGTATTCTTAATAGAATCCAGATTTTTTTTAATGAATAAATATACATTTTTCTTCATTATATTTTTATACTTATAGTTATAATTTTATTTATTTTCATATATAAATTTTTTGTGCAAATAATTTTGTTATTTAAATTATGTTAAATTAAATAAATTAAATGCGTTAATCTCCTACGATGTCGTTTTTCTAAAAGATTAAACAGAAAATGTTTGCGGAGCAGGTAAATTATTTTTGCCAGCTCCGGCTCCGGCTCCGGCTCCGGCTCCGGCTCCGGCTCCGGCTCCGGGCCTCCGGCTCAACTTCTGTCCCAATTTAAATTCTGAACGTTCCGGCGCTCCGGTTATAGACCTTATTTATTTTATAATAAATAATTATTTCTTGCTTCAGTCCGGCATGGGCTCAACTCTCCATAATTTTTCTTTTTTGGTTCCGACTCCTGCTCCATAACTTTGATTTTGAGGAAAAAATTGCGAAAGCTTTGATGTTTAATTAGACACATTTTAACTCCCTATCAATCCTACACTACCTAATATTCTGGTTAGGTCTATTTTTAATTTTTAGCTTTCAATCAAAACCATGAACTTTATAACGAGTAGAATATGTTTCGATTGAATGACGAAAGGTCCCAGCAAAATGAAAAGGTCTCTGCCCGTAAGTGGTAGTTACCTGTAAAAAAAAATAAAAAACAGCAATAAAACTAATAACGACTGATGAAAACGAATTCTTTTCCAACATTTTATTTTTAAATTAACGTTCAACCCTCTGGGCTAGTTTCTTTTTTTAGAAGGGAACAACACGTAAATTATAACTAGGACTGGTCTTGGGGGTGAACCTGCCCCCTGTAGCATCTGATTGCCCGGGGCCGAACAGAACCGATTCCGCGTTTTTTTTTATGATTTAAACTGAAAAAATTGTAAAGTATAGTCACTTAGCACTTGGCACTTGGCACTTGGCACTTGGCACTTGGACTTGTGAGTGTCGTGATTGCTAATATAATTAGTGCATTATGGGCGAATATTTGTCGCCTTGTTATTTATTGTCTTATTTTTCATAAATGCAAAATTACATAAATTGCTTTTTCTATGCAACCAAAAGAGCTATTCTCCCACCTGATATTTAACCGAGGGCACCCGCCGCAAAAGATCCGCGCTTTCGGGCTTCCTCGCTCCCCTGCTCTGTCGCCGTTTCCGTCCCGCTGGGGTTCGCTCTCTGGTCCTCCCGCGCCTAATTGCGCCCAATTAACTTTATTTTAAACATACAAAATAAGAAAGAATTATCATGTCCAATCTAAAGTATTCTAAATTCAAAAATATTTACATACACAAATCATATTCGATTTTACAAAACATAGAGGGAAAAATTACATGCGATCGGTTTCTTTATTATTTATAAAGCCATTAAAAGTTGCTCAAATTCAATATTTTATTCACATAAGGACTTCGTTGAAAAGTACAAAAGGTTAAAACCACAAATATAAAAGAGAAAACAAAATATAATTAAAATTAAAGTAGTTAAACTAAAGTAACGCTGCAGAAAAAAATTAGGAAAATTTTTATGGGAAGAAATTTTTTTGGATTTTTGGGAAGAAATTTTTTTTGGATTTTTTTTTTTTTTGGGGGGATTTTTGTGTGTGTGTCATGTGTGTGTGTGTGTGTAGGGTGTGTTGTGTCATATTGTTTTAATGAACCTGGTGTTTTTGTGTGTGTCGTCACCAACTATTCTCTGTGATTTTTTTTTTCCAGTGTACCAATTTTAAGCCTTGAAATATTTCATATGCCATGTACGCTATGTATGAATGTATAATTCTAGCCCCCATGCCGGCTGTTATAAGGCATAGACTTTTAAGAGTCCAAATCTTGAATATGAGCCATGAGGACGCATAAATCAGTGAAAGCCTTAAAAACTTTCCTTGACACCCCGAACTCCTTCCTTCCCAAACTCGTTAAAAGAAAAAACGCTGCGAAAACAAAGCCAAAATATAATAATATAATAATAATATTAATAATAATAATAATATATAAATAATAATAACAATGTAATCCTAATTTTTTATCATAATTTTATTATAATAATATTATATGTTGAATATAATAATAAATATTTATTATATATTTTTATCATTTTTATTATAATAATTTATATGTTGAATAGGTAATAAAATTATTATGAGCATATACAAATTATAGGTTGTATTATTGCTTATATTATATAAAGTATTTTATAATAATTATATATATATATCTATATCTTATATTATATATAATTAAATAGTATTTAAAATTAGTACATTGTACTATATTATTAATATATATATATATATATATTATATTTATTATTATTTTAGTGTAGTAGTAGTATCATTATTATTATATTATATTTATTATTATTCTTAATATTCATTATATTTTTCTTTAAGTTTTATTATTAATTGATTTTAATATTATTATTATTATTCCATTATATGTTGTACTCCAACTTTATAATATTTGATATGATTATTTGTTATTATTGATATTATTTTAGTATTCCGTATTAGAGAATAGTTTTGGGGGTCGATAAAAAAAGTTTTCGGTTTCGGTTTCTTAGTCCGTGTCAGGTACTGTAGGGTACTTGTCAGGTGTAGTCAAGTAGCTGTAGGGTGTGAGATGTCTTCGTATATCAGAGGTATTATGTATACATAAGGGGGATATATGATATATAATATATATAATTATATATATAATATTAATTATATATATATATATATATATTATTATATTATATAGTATATATCTATATATATATATTTAGTATCCTATATATAGTATATATATTATATTTATATTTATATATATATAATTATATAGCTATATAATATTATATTATTATAGTTATATATATAGTTTTATATATAATATGCATATTCATTATATATATATCATAATATTAATATATATATTATTATATATATATGTGTATATATATCTAATATAATATATATATTGCGTATATATATATTATATAATCTATATATATTTTATACTACTATATATATAATATATATACTATATTATATTTATTATAGTACTTATATATATTATATATATATATATATATATATATATATACTCAAGATGTGCGGTCTAATGGAGCAAGGAGGACGCGTTCCTAAGTAAATAAAGATAATTTCAGAAAATTGAAATAATTCAACCTTAAACAATTACATTAATTATTTACTATTAGGTCAATCTTTTTAGCAATGTCTTCATTTGATTGTTCAATCACTAACTAGTATTGAATACGAAGTATTGCTTACCATTCGTTTGTCAGTTGCGATTTTGGTGAGAGAGAGAGAGAGAGGAGAGAGAGAGAGGAGAGAGAGAGAGAGAGGAGAGAGAGAAGAGGAGCAAGAGAGAGAGAGAGCAGAAGAAGAGAGAGAGAGAGAGCGAGAGAGAGAGAGAGGAGAGAGAGAGAGAGAGAGAGAGGAGAGAGAGAGAGAGAGGGAGAGAGGAGAGCGAGAGAGAGAGAGATGTAATGTAACTCATATGTAAGGTAAATAACAAATTCTTAAAACATTTCCTTTTCCGACGATCACTTTTTTTTTCAACATAATCTGTAAAATTAGCTCATTCATTCAAAAGCCCCTTCTTCCCTTTCTGTTTTGAAAATTTTTAGAGAATTTAAATACTTTAAGCTCTATTTACACAAAATTCAAAATTTACTTTTGAAAATAAAAACCGTATAGTATGTTAAATAAACATTCCAAGGGAAGCATTTGTTCTAAGTTGTAAGTAATAAGTATAATTCGTCTGTTAAGATATTGTTCTGATGAAAAAGGGGCCTTTAAGGTTGAATAGACAATCATTCACCGAGCTACTCAACCTGACTGTTGTAGTTTCTTTTTTTTTGCATTTCTTATATTTTTTTTTTTTCTACATCATTTCTGTTAGCTCTGCTGTCAAGTTGCTATCCTCATGTGTCCCGAGCATAAGCATGTGACTCGAGTAATTTCCTTTTTAAGTAGCCAGCTTACTAGGCCTGTGCGCCACGAACCCTACTATAGCTTTCCTATGACAGGGAATTCATGGGAAGGAATTAAAAGGCATAAGGGTGTTCCCAGCCCCTAGAACCATGCGAAGAAAAATCCTCCTATAATCCGACTACTTTGAAATATCCATTCAATCTTCGACGCAAATTTCAGTTGCTTCATAAGATCTTATAGTCTAAATTCCAAATTGTTTTTAATAAAAGAACAAGCTATAAAAATTTGTTACTCCTAGCTATTTTCTGATCAAATTGAACTCTTCTTAATATTTAGTTTATTAGGTTTTCTTATATTCCCATAAATATGCAAAATTTAAGCAAAAAAATGTTTCATTGCATTTTTTGATCAATTTGAACTATTTGATTTCAATTTTTAAAGATTATTTATATTAAAATTGAAAAAAAATTAATGTAATTTTTAACATTGTAGGAAACTAATTTACAAGGAGAAAGATTCAAAACTAAAGTATCTGTTTACAGGTGTAAGTTCTTTTGGCAATTACCTTTTTGTTTATTACAAAATGTAGAGAATGTTAACAAAAAATCAAAAGATGAAATTGTTAGGGTTTATTGGTAAATCTAAATTGATTAGTTTGTGATTTTAACCATTTTTAAAAAAAATTAGAGCTGACAAAAAGGCCTATTTTTAGGTTTGTTTTGGTTTGATTATGTATGTTGGTAAGAGTGATAAGCATTTCAATATATATATATATATATTATATTATATTTATATATATATTATATATATATATATATATATATATATATATAATATATATATATATAATATATATATATATTATATATTAATATATTATTATATGATATATTATATATATATATAATAATAATATATATATATATACTTATATATATATAATGTATATTACGGGAAATAGGTGGTATTTCGTGACCAGCAAACTTTCTTGCATTCGATATATCCATACATTTATTTACATAAGTAATAACCTAG
>JABUQX010131901.1:0-55403 GCA_015478945.1 Trachelipus rathkii
AGATGAATAGAGCGTCAGAAGTATGATAAGAGAGAGAGAGAGAGAGAGAGAGAGAGCAGAGAGAAGAGAGAGAGAGAGAGAGGGAAGAGAGAGAATGGGAGAGCAGCGGGTCCATTGTTATTTGGACGAAAGAGAGAGAGAGATGAGAGAGAGAGAGAGATAGAAGAGAGAGAGAGAGAGAGAGAGAGAAGAGAGAGAGGAGAGGAGAGAGAGAGAGGAGAGAGATTGGAGAGAGGAGAGAGCAGGGGTCCAATTGTATTACTATTAGAGGTAACAATAGATGAGAGAGAGTAGAGAGATGCAGTAGGTCACCATATTGTATATTTAGAGAATAAAGAGAGAGATAGATAGAGAAAGAGAGAGAGATAGAGAGAGGAGAGAGAGAGATGAAAAAGAGGGAGAGAGAGATGAGCAGATGAGATAGTATATTATTATATATATGTTACTATTTAGTATTGGAGAAAGGAGAGAGGATAAGAAAGAGTAATGAAGAGTAAGAGAGGAGATAGATAGAGAAGAGAGTAAGATAGATGAGAGTAAAGCAATGATAAGAGAGTATTCAGAGTAATAGTATATGATATTAGGTTGAGTCTCTAATGGAAATTAATTATATATATTATACGTCAAATATGACCTAGAGCTATTAATACGAAGCATGTTCATTCGATACACTTTAATGAAAGATTGGATATTATAGTGTATAGGAAGTAAGTATTAACGAATACTATTATATATATACGGTAAAAGCCCTAATGCAACTATAGCTCACATACTCATTACATTATACAAGGAGAATAATAGTGTGTGGTGGAACCACCTATCCATGTAATATGTGATTATGACAATTATAGATCCGTACAAGGTGCGATACAACAGCTCCTATATATACGAGCACAAGATAACCTAGTGTGTAATAATTGTCCTTTAGAGTAAGGTAGACTTCCGGTATGGTCTCTTCACCAGGAAATAAGTCTCACATAACCTCTTTGATGTAAATAAGAAGTAATAGGTGGGCAATCTACATCTTATATAATTATATAGTTCGCTGAAAAAAAGGAAACGCGATAGTAAGAGATGAAGAAGAAGAGGAGAGAGAGAGAGAGAGAGATAGCATGAATGAGAGAGAGATAGAGAGAGAGAGATGAGAGAGGAGGAGAGGAGAGAGAGAGAAGTAAGTAGGATGAGATAGTAAGATAAGATAACGCAGATAAGCAGATTGTTAGTGAGTTAAAGATTTAATTAGTACGACGTAGTATGTAACTGTAATAAACACTACTGGTATGTTTGTTGATGGCATTTATGATAGAAACTCTATCCAGATAGTATTCTATTGCCTATAATACTATAGTCGGTATAACTCACATAATATTAGAGATATACGTATAGAAAGATCATAAGGTCAGCTGCCATGCCTAAGACATGAGCCGTTGTTGCTTGTGAGTTGGTTAGCCTCTCACTAATAATATATATATAGTATATTATATATATTATGCGACAAGTGTAGTATTAGTCGTTAAAATGAGGGTTAGATATTATTATATCGGTACGTAGGAAGGTAGAAATACTTAGGAAGACGAAAGATATGATAGCAGAGATTAATTAAGTGAAAGTTATAGATACTATAATAAAAAAGACGTATATATGTAGTTAGGATTATAACGTGATGAAATACAGATCCTTGAGGATATGAACACTCAACTATTTAATTATAATAGTCATTTGAATAAGAGATAAATCTATAGGTTAGTACGTCTGGAAGGTGTTGCAGCTAGGGATGCGATTACTAAAATAGCTGCTAATGGAACGCACTTGGAATATAGGAAAAAAATCGATATACACGAGAGAGTGAATAACTTACGACAACTATGATCAGAAGAATATGCAATTTGTGCGCATACTCAAAGAGACCTATTTCTGCGTGACTCCACTAATCAGAAAATAATTCGATATATCGATTAAAATATCGATTTAAAAATATATTGATATGTCTGAGAGAGAGAGCGAGAGACAGATAGAGATAATGAGAGAGAGAGTGAGAGAGAGATGAAGAGAGAGTAGTAGAGAAGACGATAATAGATAGATAGATGAATAGATAGAGAGAGTAAGAGAGATAAGAGAAGGAGATAAAATGAATTCACCGAAATGCGAAGAGGTCAAAGAATACAATGAAATTAGATGAGAAGCCATTTTGAAAAATAATTTCCAGATTTAATCATCACTTAAAGTATATAAGTATATAATTGGATCCAAATTCAAATGATTTATCGAATAAGGTTTTGGAATATTAAAAGAATGGAGTTAAGAAATTTACGTAAGAGTTAGAGATGTATGAAAGGTGGTCCCTACCTATTTTTCACGAGGCCAATTGATATGAATAGACCTATTGTATCCAGCATGAATATAATAAAAGTATAACTAGAGAATTGGAGAAAAGTGAAATAGACAAAGCTAATATCTTTAACCATGAGATATAGTAGGTACTGAGATATAATTCAAGATAGACATAGGTCTCATCTATTATGTGGAGTTATATACAAGGAGATTAGTCTTTGCTCACGTATATTAGGGAGCCCTAATAGATATTATATTTTCACTACTAGAAATGAGATACTTTTTATGCAACATCCATCTCAACTAATATATATTAATATAGGTCATCTAATCACAGTATAAATTGTGATTTCAGCTTATCAACGAAATACTTCACTACTCATTTTATATTATATGATTAATATTTATATAATAAGATATTGATTTATATATATAAATATATACGTTAGAACTTTTATAAGTATTCATGGAATAAATGTGAGCATATATAATATAGTGACTAGTTATGTACTAATTTTAGTCATAGTTACTCCTTATTATCAGATACGCATATAAATCGTAATACATATAGTTATAAAGTGGAGTTTCTATAAAGCTTCTCAACATATTTGCTAGTCCTTGTTAATTAATTGATATATAGGCCAGAATATTGATAATCACTTAATTTATATAATGACTATAAAAATATTATATAGTGATTCTCATGAATTTACATTTACTCTAATTATCTATATACAACTATATACATTAAGTAGAAATTTTTATCAGCTCAAAATAAACTTGAACTGTTATTTTAGAAAAATATTTATAATAAATAAATTATATAAATATAAAGATTACCTCATAAAAGCAACGTAATCAAGTAAGAGCTACTAACAATACGAAATATATCTGGGGCCTAGTCTAAATATACCAAGATTTGTAACAAAAAAATACAAATAAATAAAGATATTTTATTTACATATAAAGTTAGACTTAATGAAAATTATAAAACTATTCAGGATTGTCTATAAGATCCACCATATAAGTTTGTATCCCTCTAATGTTTATTTTTGTGAGACCTAAGTGATTTTTAATATATATAGAATATATTAAACTATACCTACACCTATATATATATATATATATATATATATACTTAACTAAAAATATGGATGACAGGACTATCACTCTCTACATAAGCACTCAGAGTGAGTTATTTAGGTGGAATCTAGAATAGACGTTTCCACCTATTTGATTTATTTATACTTTTTATATCACGATTCAGACTATAGCTCATTACATAGTAAAGACAGTATTAATAAAGAGGCTTTTTTTTATTAAGAATAATATTTTGTAATTATTATCTCATAGTATATCAGAGCTAATATATGGATTATTATCTATATATTTATAACAGATGAAAATATCTACTTAGAAAAATTTAACCTCAACAAATCGTAAAGTAGAATTATTTAAATATGCTAAATAAAGTATTAAGTATTTATGTAGTGTTGATGTGTGTCATTAATTATTATAATATATTTTCATTGTGAAAATTCCAATGATTATATATATATAGATATAGTATATATATAACCACTACATCTTTATTATTGTATATCTTTTTTATAATTGGTTTTATTAAAAATACTCGACATTGTTTTCTCTATATTGTTTTTGTATGATGTGATTTCAAGTCTTTCAAAGCATAGTTTTAAACATGCTTGTTTACATCTTATTTGATTTAAAAGTTTTATTAAATTATTAATAATATTTCTAGCTATATTAAGTATGATTATATATATTTTTTAATTTACATGAAAGGTGTCGAAAACTTAGGGTTCCCTAAGGTGAGGAGAGGTCCTAATAAATAAGGACTTCAAGTAAAAATATATAGAAATATGATTTATTAATATAATATATTATATATATTATATTAATATATATATATATTTATATATATATAATATATATATCTAATAATCGACATATATTAAGAAACATACAGATTAAATATATCAAGAACAATATATATAACATATTAAAATTAAATTATTAATTTTATATATATTACAGGGGCTATATTCTCATAATGTGTAATGATGAGAGGAGTAGAGAGCCTAATTAAGTAGGGTGATAAAGTTCCTTTATGAATAAAATCAAACTAGTTAAATTGAAATTAAGTGTTTTTACTAGTTAAATTGAAATTAATTGTAGCAATAAAAAAGAAAGAAAGAAAACTCTATATCAGTCTCTAATAACGACATAATTAAAGAAACAACAGATTAATATGATTACAAGGAACAAATTTTTTAATATAATTTATTATTATGGAAATTTTCCTTCTATAGATCATTATATACCTGTTTCCTATAAGTAGATAAATTCTAATCTATGGGCTGAACGATAATATTTAATTCATTTTCTTATAATCTTATACCTAGTGATATACAGGCGGTACATCATACGTTTGAGCTGAATTGAATTGAAAAGATTAATACGAATTTATTTATTACACTATACGAGAATAGATTAAAATTTATATTCAGCTACATATATTGAAAATATAGTAACGATATCACATAAATTGGAGTAATGTGGAGTAAAGAATTTTTGACATTTTATTCATTACTCTCTACTTTAATCCACACTCTCATTTTCTCTAAATCCTTAATCTCACACACTCATCATATCTTCTTACTATCTACTTATCTATATCTATCTATCTGTTATTTTAATACTATATAGTAAAGAATTCTAAATGAAATAATACTATTCTATATTACTAATCTCTGATTACTATCTATCTAGGTACGATAACGTTCAATACTTACGGCTGCATGAAGTAAAATAGAATGTATAAGGCATTAAGATTGAGATAATTGTGTTAATTGCTCCTAGTTTTGAGTATATATGAGGTAGTTAATATGTTTGCGTAATATTGAATATTATATAAATTATATGTATAATTTACTAATATATAGATCCGTTACCTATTTATATATATTGGAAATAGATCATTAATAATAATTAAGCATTTTTCTTAAATGTTAATTAAAAATTGTTAGACAAAAATAACTATGTATAATGAACAAAACTTTTTACTTTTAAAACAATTTTGGATAGGTAACTTATATTCCCTAGTTTTTGAGTCAATCTCTAATAATACAATTAATAGTTTTGCTACCTATATAAAATATGATTTTAATTACAAATAATTGACCAACTATTATAGGAAATCTATAGTTTAAAATATAATAAAGATATAAATACATATAGTGATACATTAAATGTAGCAATTTGTTAAAAATGTATATTCGTATATATATTTTTTACCTTACAGTATATATATATTATTATAGTATATAATATATTAATATATAGACAATAGCTAATATAATATATTAATATAATGTTAATATATATATATATATATTATACTATATATCATATATACCTACATGTATATAGTATATATATATTATATTATATTATATATATATCATATATATTAATTATTACATATATATAATATATATATATATATATATATTATAAATATAGTATATATATATTTATATTTATATTATTAATATTAAATATATTACTTAATATATATATATATACATATATATTATATATATTGATATTATATTCTATATATATAATGTAACGTATATATATATATATATATATATATACTAATTATATATCATACAAGTGTGATAATTATAGACGTATAGTGAATTCCTTCTGTAAACAATAGTCAATGCTTTGTCTTAAGAGTGGTAAATGCAACTCTGTAAGGACTATTGCAAGCTTTCTGCATATTAACTTTGCATAAAATGGGTTAGGTCTGCTTATCATAACATAATACTACAATATACAATGTAATACATATACTTTTGTAAAGTAAGTGTTTTGAGCGCCTCTTTTTACACTTACTCCAAAAGGTAAAGATTAGGGTCCAAACACCAGCGATAGTAGCATGTGATTGTAGCTATATTTATAGGGTCAGATAGGACGGTATCAATCAAATCTAACCCTCGAGAGTATCGTAGAGAACCTCATAGCGTGAGGAGGAATGAGGCAGCTCAGGATAGCAAGGAGAAGAGAGGAGAGAGAGAGAGAGAGCAGAATTGAGGGTGTTAGATATATCAGCACAGAAAGAGAGAGCGAGGAGAGAGATGACTCTGCTGAGGAGGAGAGAGAGAGAAGGAGAGGTATGAAGGTGCAGTTGATCGAGAGAATATGAGGATGGATAGCTAGCACGGAGTGTAAGATGAGTAAGATTATAGAAGTGAAGAGGAGAGAAGAAGAGTTTGATGTAGAGGAGATGAGGACGACGACATGACGAGATGACGAACGTTAGTAGACGCAATGTAATATTACTGATAGTCATCTTTGTCTTAGTATTATTTGTACGAGCTATTCACTATAACAAAAACTACGCATAGGAAAGTGCTCTAATATTGGATCGACCACCCTAATATCAAATAGACTTGATCTGCAAGTCGTAGTTTTTCAGTGACATAAGACGTGCTATTTTTTGGTAACAAACCATGGAGCGACTAGGGCGGAAAACCCACTTATGAGTCAAGATACCATTTTAAATAAATTGAAATGAAATAAATAAAAAATAAATAAACAAATTTACCCGTTATTTTCTCGTCAGTTCAGTGCTTAAAAAGAGAAGTGTGGAAATAAATAATTAAAGTTATTCGACTCAGAACAGCTCTATATAACAGTCAGTCACTTTGAACCAAAAGTTTTTCTTTCTCTATTTTATGATACACAAGTGAAGAGTAATAGGAGAAAAACGAAAAGTCGTATCTTATACTTATTCGATTAGTGCTGTATAAATTATCTGGAAAAACTTCAAGACTCTCGATTTTAAGGCCTAACAAACAATCGCCTAGGTATCAAAAAAAATGGACTATTTCCACAATTCAGAATCGGCTACAAACGAAGCAAACCAGTATAGAAATGAGGTATCACGGGCAACGATGAGAGCTCGATTGCTATGGGAACTCTTCAAATCATCCAGAAGGTCCAGACAAACGAATGAGGGTAAGAGATAGCAAATAACTCCTGCCACCTCTTAATCTCACAAACGCTTCTCCGTCCCCTGCCTCTTCGTGATGAGGGTAGAGCCACATATTGCACATCTCTCATCTACAGAGAGAACATAAGTTGGAGAACACGAGACAAAGCGGCACTGCAGACACTGTAGCGCAACAACGAGAAAGGACGCGGAGCGTCATGAATGCCTCGGGCGCTCACCAATTAATAAATCGTATAGATTTAACTAACATGTCTGTAATTCAAGTATTACCAACCTTTGACCTATATTGGAACATTATAAAGAAAATTGGTATACACGTTGTGATCTTGATTAGTGATCATACTAACGAGATGACCAATTACTTAATATAATCACATGAAGATATCCACGATATCGTGTGGTTTCGTATGATTGTTGGCTATCACAATTTCTGCTCGCACAAATTTGGATATACTTCACAAAATTTACAGTTCTAGTTTCTTGAACACAATAACGCACTGTGAAATACGGATTATCTAGCTATTATAGCAACCACATCGAAAGGAAGTTTACCTATATTACACGCTCCTGTATTCGAGTATGTAACAGAATCCGAGGATTGTATATACACTACGGGCACAAGTACAGGAGAATTGGCTCAGCCAAGTGAATATCTCTCCGATCGTGGTAAACATCGAGGCTAATTCTATGACGAGTTAAAATTAAATAGCCCTCTCAACGTACAATTCGATTATCATGAGTAAGATACACATACACATACTTAAATTTTCATGCAGCATTGACACTCATCATTATTCAGAGCAGAGCATGTCCATCAAAATTAATATTCACAATGATGAGTCAGTTGCAGTTAACTTATACATTTCATAGATGAGATAACCGATAGAACGCATCTCATACGTAGGATAGCATTAAACTTAGTGAATTGTACTATAAAACGTTTCAGGTACAAGGCATGAATCTTTACTAATAAACTAACATACAAGAAACATTTGATCTCGCAATAACATGAGCGAAAGTAAATATTAAGTAACAATATTCCGCTTTAGACACTATCTCAAACTTGAAAGAACATGGTACATTGGAAGCTACACATGTATTAAATTATTCATGTTTGTCTGCTAAAATAAAGCTTCGATCTAAACAACTTCTTGCCTTCAATACAGCAGCTTACGCAGTGCCCCTGAACGCACCAGGAGAGAGGAGCGTACGAGACTTCTCATGGAGACTTGGCTTATGGTTGGTGAAAATGGTCTCCAGCTCTGTCGCTCAAGCGAAGATCGGCTGACATAATATAGACGAAGGAGGACATCTCCAAGTGAGAAACACATGATAGCTTAGTAGCGTTCGATCTAACAATAAAGCTACTCCACATGCTCATGAATAATTTGGCCAAATTTGCGAAACACAGCATGGTGGAGTAGCTACGGATTTACCGGACACCGCAGCACAAAGAAGTAAAGTTATGGTCTGAAAAATATCTTTTGTATTGCATGTAGAGTTTCTTTATGAGATCGCGGAATGGTATTAGTTCATGTATAACAACAAGATGAGATGACTGTTAATGTTTGTAATTGACATATGCATGTATAGATAGCTATCGTTGATCTATTCTCTGTGGCTAACTTCTTCAGAAGCTTTATCATTAGATCTAGTGAGAGTAATTAGGAAGGTGATTGAAACAAAGCCGTAGTTTTCTCTCATCTCCATTTGAGTAAAACCGTAAGTAATACAATTATGAATTGACACATATTATGTATCTACATTAACTCGCGGAAATAACGTGCTACACTCAATCTGTCCAAGTAACGCAGACGTTGTATGAATTCTAACCCATCAAATAGTCTCAGCCGAGAAAACACGATTATTGTTATTCAAAAAATAAAACATAAATAGATACATAGATAGATAGGTATGAATTATAATGATACCATACGAAAATAAATAAAATAATAGATATAAATTGATATAAATTACTAAACAGTTGTATTGTGTGTAATAGAGAAATAACATAATATACAAAAATAATAGTAGTCACTGGATGAAAATACTTAATATAATACAATATATAATAATAATTAACATTCATTAAATAAAATATTACATATATTAAATAAATACATTCAATATTTATATTTAAAAATTAAATATAAATATATAAATTAACGTAAGGTCAAAACTAACTAACATAAACATACTACTACATATAATCTAACACTAATCTAAATAAGGAATTGAAGGAATAGAGAATATAAGGTGATTGCGAAAAAGGTATTATAGTGGCAGAGGGAGGAAGGAGAGGAGTGGGGAGGTCGAAGGATGAAGTTGGAGGGGATTGATTAGTATAAATGAACATCTTGAGATAAGAAAATATGAATGCGAGAGTTTGGAAGAGAGAAGAGATGAGAGAAAATAGACATTATATGAGAAGTGAAGATATAAGAAATAATAAGTGAGTTAGAGTAGACGATGGAGAAAATAGATGTTTAAGTTATATATCGATAGACAATATGAACAATATTCGAGACCTGAAATTGATCAAAATATCGGAGTCACAGAACTTGAGAGCGACGAGTCTATCGTCGAAAAGATGCTAGGCTAAAATATAAGGAATCTCACTATGAAACTAACCTAAACAAATAAGAAAGTGGAATAAAAGATGAGAAAAATAGATAAAAAACATAATAATATATAATTGCCATGAATAATCTACTATTCAAAGTTAACAACTACAAAATAATGTTACAAGGATAAGCATATGCTTCCTTCATATATAATTAGATAAGATAACTACTCTGAATAATTTATAAATAGGAAAAAGTATTTATGTAGATAATAATAATTATTTTCTTATTGCCATTCCAAATAACTAATTATATATTCTATACAAATAATATGGATTTATTGTATTATATATATTTTAATTAATTTATATCTACTGCTTATTAGTTCCATCGTCTCCAGCTCGAAACAAAATTGTATTACCATTAACTAATTTAATGGTAAATAGTTATTAAAACTTATACTATCTTTTTATACCTTATACTTAGTTTTATGTACTCTTTAGCATTGTTTTTTATTTTTTTTATGAGAGGTAGATACTTTGCAACTAGACAAAAACACGTTTCTGTTTTTCTTTATAACTCAAAATATTATATATAATTGATTGATGGAATGGAGGGGAGGTGTTATATTTGGGGAACGCAATATTGTGAACACATATGCAGTAAGTGAAAAATTGTGATATACAAATATAGGCAATATCAGGTACCCACTTGAGTCTAGCTATTAAACCCTTTTCGATTTGTGCCTCGCACTGCGACGAGCGCTGCTTAACGCAAATCGTCTGAGAACTAAAGTATAATAACACCCAAACTATCCAAGCGCTCGTCAATGAATAGGAGACAAAAGGGTTTTTGCTAAGATTATGCATCAATTTGACCATATTGTTATTTAAACATGCTGCTATTTTTGAGCTATCACTACAGCAAAGAATAATGATCGGAACTTATTCATCTAGTCTTTAGATTCCTCTTGTCGCGTCTTTCTGCTTACACATTACTTTTCTTTATCTTTCTATTCAATTGTTCATATTCTTCTTCTTCGATCCCTTCACCTCTACACTTAACTGCAATCCAGCTCTAGTGCATTATCCTACTGCACGCTTATGACACTTTCATATATATCTGTTCAGTCTCACTCGCTGTCATTCATAAATGCTCATCTCGCATACTTATTTCGTATTTGTGGATCTCGGTGTGCGTACGCTTATATTGTGTCGATATTTTGTTTCTTCTTTTTAATATATGCCTCGAGTATTCACGTTACCATACTCTACTCTTTCTTGAGGCATATCTCTTACTTTCTTTTTAAAGAATTCTTGATGACTGTCGGCTTCATAATTTTAAAGAAGATTTGTTATTCAGTTCAAGTTACGATTAAAATAGCCTTAAATTTTGAGTACAAGTTTATTATTTGACTCTTCTTTAATATATTATCGAAATGTTCCTACTCTCTTCCTTCTTCAAATCCTCCTTCTCTCTCCTTGTCCTCCTACTGTGCATCGTTACCTCAATCTGTTTATCTTTAATTTTAATGAATTATTATCTTGAAATAGTTTCCATATGAATTTATTTGTCAAACCCTTACTCCCGCAAAAACCACTACATCTATAAAAATTGAACACCAAGAAATATAAAGGTGGGATAAAATCTTTGAAAAAATATAAATAAAAATAAGAGGTTATCATGTAGCACTGCACTGTTAGCTGAGGACGGCCAAATAACTACTGACGAAGGAGAGACATCAAAAATCACATCCTCTCATACGAACACTGTGATTGGTCCTCATTTCAGCAAACTAGCCAATGAGAGCGAAGTTTCCACACTCCACGTGGATTCTTGTTCGAATTTTACAACCACCTACAAATATGAGGAACTTTCTCCAAAACTCAAAGCACATTATCGTAAATCAATGAGCTTTCTTTTCTGTCTATTATGTAATCAAAAAGATGTTTTTTGGAACTATCAGGTACGTATAAGGCGTTTTGTATCTCATATTTCGCAACATAATTAGGCTTATCTTTTTCTTTATTAAGCTTTTTAATTAAGTACTCCTAAACTGGTCTTCTTTCGAAAAAACGTTCCTTGATATTCTGTATGTGATTAGTTACGTTTCTCTGAAAGTGTGAACGCCCCTTCTTAACTCTCTCAACCTTCATCACTCTTCGTTCTGTGTCACTCGTTCCTTAATTCTTTCTTTGCTTCCTTTCCTCTTACGTTAGTCATAGTAGTATAGTAAGTTAGTTAGTACGCTTTACTGCTGAGTGTCCTTCCAATACAGATCATCTTATACTTTGTGCTCTCATTGCTGTAATTCATTATTTCATCCATTGATCTCACATCTCTGATCACAGGAGAAGCTGCCATCCCGTCTTGCACACTTATTCATTACTACTCTCAATCAATACGCTATACCTATATATATTAATAAAGTATTAATAACTAGTTACTAACGTATTTTTGTCACTTTTTATTTCATAAAGTCTATAGTATAAGGTGCGTTAGAATAGGAAAATACTATGGATAATCATAGCTTAATTAAGCTAAACTATTTTAATTTATAATTGTAATATTAAATATATTAATATATTGTATAAGATAGTTCAGTAAAATATAAATACACGACCAATGATCAGTGAACCAATACAATATATATGAAACTTAATACTATATGGCCATTTAAGATTCCTTTCGAAAGTTTGGGTAATGTACAAGTATTGTATATTGTTGTGTGTATTTTATATTAATTATTTATTAGGACACGATTACCAGGTTATCTTCATCTAATAGGTAACGCCTTCTCTAAACTTACTTATATTATATCTTAGGATTACATTAGTTTCTGAATGCTTGATAAATGATATATTGTTTCTGCTATTAGAATTAATGTATATATACACCAATAAAGGAAAGATAGCTAATGCAAAAAACGTACTTAGATTATTTCTAGCTGATTATATATGAGTCAAGGAATTAATCATTCCGCCATGCGTGTTAAAGGGAAAAGTCTTATGATGATTTATACAGTCTTTCCGGGGCTCACAGCTGTCTAGTCCAGTCATGTACTCTCATATCATTTTACTGTGAAACAAGTGTTAGATCGACTTACTTGTTTTTTCTCGAGATTTCGAGTAGTCATGGCTGCTATAGACATGTCATAGATATGTTTATCGGAGCTGCCACAATATCTTTGTTGGTTTTATAAATCGCATGCTTAGTTTGGTCAGTTCACTAAGTTGTGGACGACGAAAGAGATACGCAGATATTAAAGAGGAGAAAGAGAATTGTAGGTAGTTTAACGCATAGCAGTATGAAGAGTAGTTATGTTAGTTAAACGAGAAGAGCTAGAGGGAACGTAGAGCTTAGAGCTGTTTGTGGAATGTGAAGACCTGTTATGAAAGAAGCCTTACCCATCTGGGTATTTTATATAAAGTGGTATCTTGAGTTTTCTGGAGACACTAAGCAAATGTTAAATTATCATTATCATTTATTCGTTGCGATTGTTATTTATTCACAATCTATGGAGATTACACTTAAAAGTTTTTTCTCATATTCATCTGAGATAAATAAAGTAGATGATCAGAGTATTTCTCGTATTATCGAAGCTGAATTACTTACTTCTATAACTACATAGAGAAAGACAATTATTGTTTGTTTCTCTTATTATATATTTGATTTATAGATCATAGATCTAATCACTAGGTAATAAATTTTTGGATCATATTGATCGATCCCTGTTAGTTCTGAGGATAAGTGAACAGTTGGCCTCTCTAATGCTAGAAGAAAATAAGCATCTTATATAAATGTTTCTGATGTGATAACAGATGAGAAGTGACACCATTGTTACACACGCTTTCCATCTTGATAACCACGAATACCATTATGTTATGCAGCAGAAGATCCTCGTACTGTGCACAAGAATCACATTGTATAAAACATATGAATAACTTTTTTGAGATTGAGCTGAAAATTACAAGTTTTAAAGAAGTATATTTTTATGGAGTTATTGATAATCCGTTAATCCACCATTTTCATAAATTTGCAAATCATGTCTATCACTTTGGAAAATACCTGTCTGACCGGACCATAAGTTGACTTGCGTTGAATTGAATGAGTATATATGGTAATATGACAATTGATATAAGTAATGCTTAATCTACGTAGTAATTATAATTTTATTATCTTATATCTCAAAAAAGCGATAAACCCGTTTCTTACGCCCCGGTATCCATATTTTAACTGCCACCCCGTCGTTTTGAAATTAAGATGATATACTATAAAATTTTTATTCAAGTTAGCGTATAATATGATGTTATTTTTTCACAAATGCACTACAAAACTACAGAATATTGCCTATTATATATCCTCTGCTTTAACGATGTTTATTGAGACCTTTGAGTGTGACAAATATACTAAAAGTTCTTCATCTGATAGGAACTCTAGAATGATATTTACATAGTATAATATCGTCAAAAAGTGAAACTTGCTCTGTATCATTATATATGTATTAACAAGACTGGTTAATGGCTCCTTAGATGAAATGCTGATAACCAATTTAAAGATGATTATCGCTATGATATGTATGGTTATTATTTGTAAAGGACGATTGTTGAGGTTTGCTTAGTGTCGTTGTTCATAGCTCCGAGTATTTCAGGAGACCAGTTTATAAAAACTATCTCTAATTTTTTTTAAGATATAATTTCTGCTTTGTTCTTAAAACACGAAACGCTCTTCGTGCATTTATAAACAAGCTTTTATGTTTCCCGTAGCCTCGAGATATATAACTATATACTAGTCAGTCTATCTACGTCTTGAGGACAAATCTCTTGACGCATAAATCACAACAATATTACTTGTCAAGAATATAAACTCATTACTCTCAGCTAGCGGAAAAGATTACATACCATTATTAATAGAGAGTTTGATGATATCTTCACTACACATAAAAGAAATATGTGTCATACTATATTTCTAGCTTCTATTCTATATTTCTTTATGCACATTATGGAGCCTATAGTACATATATTAGATAATAGGTTATGCTGTTAAAAGGTGTAGATCGTTACCTCAAGATGTCGAGCGCACGCCTCGCTCAGTCAACAATTTTCCTTACAATATGAAGCCAAGGTTTGAAGGTCCGTCTCTAGTTGTTGAGAATAAAGACGCAGAGAGAATGATCTCCATATACAATATTCATAGCTTTATATTCATGTGTTTTCGTCTCTTTCACTATTTTCATCAACGCTGACTAAAGATATCTGTTTAGAATTCATGGTTTTTTTAATTTCCTCTAATTATCAGGGGCAGGCTCTCAGGAAGACATTAATAAATATGCTATGGGTACTAGATGAGGGAGATAATCGTCGAAAGGGTATACTCATACCCGTCCGATTTCTCTACACTCTATTTACACAATATTTTATTTGGTCTTATAGTATTTCCATGGATAAACCCCCCGCACACGTCTGCAATAACAATACCCTATAATCTCGTTAGGCTTCTCTTTATACAAACGCATAACTAATCAATAAATATCCACGGGGTAAACAACATATAATTTTAAATGAGAGAGGTGGGTCTATAATTATGATGAAAAAAATATCCGTCGGGGATATACACCAGCGTGGATATAGACACAAAATATAGACTTTTATTGGCACTCGCTCGAGTCCACAGACACAGATCTTCGCTCCACACGCTCGCCTCGATCGCCCGACTTTGACAACAGAACGACTCATATAATTCCACTCAAGGAAGTAATACTGTATTTTTGTTACAAAACAAGACCATTTTGCAATGGATAAAGAGATATTCCAGTAATATTGTACGACATCCACACTAAACGTTATTTTATCTTTCACTTCTCTTCGCTCATGTCATGATTTTCATTTTCTTCGTATTCAAATTAGACCACTGTCTCCTGATTAGTCATCAAACAATGTTCAAAAATGCCTGTAAAGTATTAAATGCCACGTAGCATGCTAATATCAATCAATTAAGATAGTATTTAATATAAGTACATATGGAACATATGATATAGATCTATATCGCCCGAGTCGAGGTACTGATAAGAGGTTTATTATAAAATTACACGTGGTATTATTTATTGACATTAATAGTATATTGTGGAAATAATAGATATAGGAGCTACACACTCAAGGGGTCTATCAAAATGAATACTCTGCTATGTAGGTACTTACTTATATATGATCGCGCGAGTCATTATTCAGCTATAGGTATTGCCCGACTACATTTAGGTGATTAGTAGGTGTAATTATAAACTAAATAAACCTACACCCGTGCGACCGGTCGACTCTTTATAAGTATATTATATAATACTTAACTCAATGATTCACAAGGATATAATATAAAAGGTATGAAGTCACTAACTATATTAAATATAGACTCAATATTGATATATAACATAAAAGAAATATCACTATATAGCGGTAATAGTTCTCTTATAAGAGAATAAAAGGAAACGATATTTGATAAAGTCACATACAGGGGATTGAGAATTGAAAGAGATAAAATACGAAAATCGATAAGAAAAACAAGAATGTTACTTATATAATAAACTAAAAAATTAATACGAAAATTTTCCTGTTACAAAACTAATAAAGAATGATAGAAAAAAATAATGATGGAGAGTTACTTATATAGTAATATTATATATATTAAGACTGATGAATACTTTATATTATACCTTAATACGTAAATAAACTTAATTCAATATACTAGTTATATAGCTATATATTTGAAGACTCATTATTGATAAATTGATTAAAGCACCTTTCAACTTGTACTAATTGCAATAGACTGTGGAATTCATGTATGGCGTCTGAAAAGTAGCACATTAGCTCACTGGAGAAGACAGGACCAAGGTAGCTATAGTTATGAGAAGTAAATGGAAAATACGCCATAGATCATATACGCTTAAGCATATAAAGAACACTACAAGACAAAACACGTTTCAACCTAGTCATTTGCCCCTTTATAAAGCAATTCAACCGCTTAAATAACTGTCTTACAGAAAGAGATGCGAGGAATAAATAATACTACCTCTCTAGGGCTATCGTGACGAGAGCAACTGCACAGCCCCTCACTATGATCCATCCTGAATTTTGACGATGCTTAATGGAGTTCACATGTGCAGTCTTCCATCACTTGGTTCTGCTGCAGCCATACGCTAACATACCTTGTCTACTATTAGTTAGATAGAAACGGATGTACTCACTCATATAACTAAAGGACAGGCCACCGTATATAGGTCAGAATGCTAACCTTTCGTCGGTGTCTCTACACCACTTTGGTGCAAGCGCCTACGGGGGAACTTTGTGATTCTGCAGTATTGCAAAGAGAAGTACAAGGCCGTTGTAAAAGTTGTCCTCAGATGTCAAATAGGCCAATGTTGAGTACACTTTCGTAACTACAGAGCTTTGAAAACTATTCCCCGTGCTCAGTCTGATCAAAGAATCGAATAATAGGGATGACATTGACACACGACTTGCTACTCTTCACACCTCTTGTTGATAGGAAATCAATAAAGGAAGTTTCCTACAAATTTTTCTAGATTAGATTCAAATCTGAGTGGTGAACTAACATATTTACTCTTTATGTGAGTGAACAGATTTGAGCTTTTGTTCCTATTCAATAATTATGTAACGGTACCGATCAGCTTTTAGTGAGGTGTTGTTTATCATTTATGCATTATCAGATACTATATTGATATTGTTTGTTTGCTTATATCTAAACGATAAGTAGATCCAAATATGCTTGTGTTTTGAATGCACCTTTTCAGTTTTATGTGCATTACTAACAATTGAGTAACGTTCTTGCATTCTTTATGTATACCATTTTACATTTTACATTTTGTACTTTTATGGCATTCAAATTTGTATATGTGTTATGTTGTAAGGCGCTAGAACAAAATATGGCATATATTTGAATGTCTGTGGTTTCTAATCTCATATACATTATTGTTATTATTTTTAAGTCTGTGGGGAATAGTTTCTTTCCACTTCACAAGGATATCACCAAAGATATGCATATTGTTAAATTGTTACATTAATAATCAGCTGTATTAGTATCCGATGTGTGGAGTTTTCTCCAGCAATCTCATGTTTTCGGCAATAAACTGGACCAGAGGTGGAAATTTTTACATCCACACCGGTTGAATTTGAAAGCAATGTAATCCGTAACCGCGATGGCCCTGTTGGCACATCTTGCAGGTCAATTACATCTGATTAGTTTAACTTTCTTTTCTAACTTTGCTATTATACTACTTTTTTGTCACGAGTAATCTCCAAGGCAGAAGTAACCGTGTTTACGCTAGGTAAAAGTAAATTGATTCCTAGGTAAAGTCCAAGCCTTTTTAAGAAACCATCTCATTGTAGGTTTTAATGCTCGGGACAAAAAATGTTACATTATTAGTTCTGATTGTATTTATCTTTAACTGAGGTCGTTAAGATACTTTGCTCATCAAGACAATTCTTTTGCAGTAAGTCACTTGTTCGCTCTCACATCGAGCTTACTGAGACTAAAGAGCCTACTGTTTCATTAGAACGATTACTCAGTCAGATAAAATCAGAAGACACGCAGCTCAGAGAACATACTCAGAAGAGGTCACTTTAGTCGCCTCTCCGGAGCTTCCACCAGATCCGCAGCAAATAACTTGATGTTACACAGAGAAAACGCATAGGGAATTAGAGAAAGGGAGTCAATATTCAGGAAAAGTGCAGTGACTCCGTCATTCTATCTGCTAATTGAAAAGATAAAAGTATACTCACCTTTCCTCGACCTGGCCGGCAATTCGTAATTATTAACTTGTTAAGATTTGAATAAATATATCACTTTTAAAGAATGCCTAATTTTTAAAAATTCACCTCACCTGATGAACATTAAACATAGATAATTATCAAAACATTGAAAAAAGGGCCATATATATATATAGGTATAATATAAGACTCAGTAAATAATAAAACCTATTAAGTATAATTATAAGTTTAGTAGTATATGAAAACATCTGGACTAATATGAGTATATATATTCATATATCATATATATATAAATTACTAATATTATAAGCACAATAGAGGACGTCATTCTATCATGATGAGATAAACTATACTTATATAATCAGAACATAGAATAGTAGTGTATATATATCTGAGTTATCCGACGGATTTATAAAAGATATAAATGAAAGCACAATTAAAAACCTGCACCTTAAATAGAAAAACTCTGTCTCCTAGGTAAGCATAAAATTCCCGAGTCAAAGTAAAAAATATAACACAAAAATATCAGTAAAAATTAACAATCATCTATCAAAGCATTATACCTCACAGATTATCAATTATAACCTAATTCTTTGGTGACACTAAATTTGTATCAAGTTATAAAGAAATCATTTAAGTAAAAAATCACTGATTATATAAGAGTCACATACAACTTTAACTCGAGCCAGAGACTCGATCACTCCAACACTTTTTTCATATGCACGACAACAAAAAAAGATTAAAGGACTGATGGTATCAAACAGGGGTAACAATGGGCATACTACGCTCACAAAATCTTGAACAATAATGAAATATCGGTTTTCATTTCTTAAATAGGAAAAAAGGATGTGTCTAAGATTATTTTTTCCAAAATAATTTTATGTTATCTTTACAAGTTTACATCCTGTTAAAATAACCTGTACATTTATCACTTTAATATATACAACACTCTAGTATTGCCTTATCCATAAAAGATTCCGACATTTTTCTAGGGTTATCTTTAGCTATAGGGGAATATATTTTGCACTATTACAATCATTTACATGATGGATTGTACAGAAAGACAGAATAAATGCAGCATGTAGAATTGGAAAAAAGCCAAATGAGGCAATTAAAGTGTTGTAAAATTGAATGCCAGTTCTCAACCTATACACTTTTGTCGGATGAATTCGAACATCTTGTTAAAAATCCAGTTAGTATAGAGATACTATACCTAGAACACGGTTATTATGGTACTCTTTCTTATGTACACTCGGTTAACAACATTCCCAACAGTTTGTAATAAAAAAAGGTCATCTAACCGCTAGTACAATTTTTATTCACTTAATGTAGTATTAGTTTTTTTTCACGCTCTTCCACAGCTTCATCTTTCACAGAGTATGTAGTTTTCGGAACATTGATTTGTACCTTCAAGACTTCAGCTCTCATTTGAGCAATGATACTCCTTTGTTTTGCTTTTCGCGCCGTTATACCTTCTACACTATACTTGGGATTTAATATTTATTCATAGTAATTAAGATATGCTCAAAATCGACTAGGAAGGTTAAGTTTTGAAAAGAGTAATTTCTCTGGCTCGAAATCGAAAACAGGGGCCTCACGCCTGTTCGTCCGCATAAATCATCGAGACTATTTTATGGTATCCTTTTGTTGTATTTATCTTCTGTTATAGTGTTGTCTTTCGCGAGAATCGACTACAATTCTACCTTATTGAATGAAAAAATCAGTGGGAAGATTACTTGAGGACTTGTGGTATAACGTTTTTTAATAATAATTTTTCCCTTGTCTACTATAGAGAGTAACTTAGCAATATGCACTGAGGAGTATATTTTATAAGCTCTTGTCTAGATAGATCTCTCTTAGCAGTGTACTTGCAAACTCTGGTAAGGGTTTTTAAGACTACAATAAGCAACCAAACCAGCCCTCCTTTCTTGTCATATTCCCCTTTTTAATTTTTTGCAAAATAAAAGTTTTTTAAAGAGAAAAGTGGGCTATGAATACTAATGTTACATATAATGATGAACTTCTGTAACGATGAGGATGGTTTCACTTTACTTTAATACGTTTATTCTTTACATAAATCTGAAATCGAATCCTCGATTAAATAAGATAAACTCAGTTGCAAAAGAGCGGCTAAATTTTCCATTCCAAATGTTAATATACACTTCGTACAAAGTACAAGGAAATATACATCTGGTAAGTACCAACACAAAGGCCGAGCGCCGTGGGGTCAGAATTCGACGGGCTCAGAGCGACGAGTGCCATTGTGCCAGAGGATACGTACGCAGGGTTAGGAAGTCGAGCCTAGGGTAGAATTCGCTAGAGAAGTTCCCCTCCATTAATAGGAATAGGGCTATGCCCCGTGAGGTGTGAACTTTTAAAAAAAAAAAAAACATACCAAATATCAGTAATTAGCGAGACTGATATCCGGGTTGATTGAGTTAGATATCACCCTCATAAGCGATCAAAGAGGAACAATCGCTCACATCTCGAAACCCGACTAACTAAGCTCCAAACTGATTTTGGATAAATTATCATAGACTTTACAAAGTTAAAAAGTTTTTCTCCGAAAGATATAAGTGTAAAGTGTGACTACAGGTTCTAACATGTTAGGATAGGATACATAATTAGGTTAAAGGCATTGAGTGGGGGTCATCCCCATGCTTTATACTATTTAGCTATACTTCACGTCGGTGTGAAAAAAACATATCCATAATCTAATAGTAGTGTGTCACTAGAAGAGCTGAGTTGATCACTCACAATATGATTTTGATGTCCATTCACTCATGATCATCCCATGGCCAAACGTCTAATAGAAAATAAAAATCATTCTTAACATTTCCTATAATGGAACATTAAGTTAATAATAGTTAATTAGTCTAATTCAAGTAGTCTAAATAACTGTAATCTATTTATTTCAAGAGGTTAAAATCCATTTTGTTAGTGGAGTATCAAAACGAAACATAACATCAATAAACTTACGATAGGATCTCTTATTATTTCAAACAGTCCAAATATCTTTACAAATGCTATTTCACATAACATGTTCGTATGGAAGAGGTAGCTCATAAATATTAATCTTTTTTTTTCAAAATTGCCCATTCTAAAAAATTCCAACTTGCCGCATTCTATGAGCTGGTCGCCACTTTATGTGTATGTCGGCCCTATTTACTATATATTATATATTATACTATATAGAGGAAGGCATCTTAAGTACTCTATATAATTTGATTTATCATTATGTTGGTGGCGGCTGATTGCTTATTTTTCTACATAGTATTACTTACCCAACTTCATCTATACTAAGATTAATATTCAGATAAATAGATAATATCGATATAGAACTCTATAAGGTGTAAGTACTCACAAAATTAGTGACGTTAAAAAACAGATGGTCATTTTATAATTCAAGGCTGCTGCCAATTAATATAGCGTCGTATATGACGCACGAAAGTACGAGAAACCGTCAAAGAGAGTAGATGTAGTATGAGAGAGATGTACGCGAATGGAGATAGAGGAGATGGAGACAAGACATAATGAAGAAGTAGACGGAGACAGAGAGAGAGCTCACGCGACGATAGAAGATGAGAGAGAGAAGAGAGAGGAGAGAGAGAGAAGAGAAGTGGAACTTAAAGCATCCCAAAGTGTCAAGGTTGCCAGTATAAAGGTCCTCGGGTGGTTGCCAGAGTTTCCGAAAACTAAAATAGCAGGATAGAAATGGTCAGGTTAGAGTTTATGATGTAACTAATGAAAAACTCTTTTCTTATTTCAGCACCTGCACACAACAAGTTGAAACTATTGACCTGAATTTTTTAGATCTATAATATATTAACATATAATATACGTTATGTTTATTATTTATAAGTTTAAATATAAAAATCATAAATTTTATTCACATGATATCTCAAACAAAGGATCTTTCAATATTAATTTAATAATGTTAAAATATTAAATAAGGTTGAATAAAATTAATAATAGAGAGTTTTGAGTAATATAATTTAGTTTTTCAATATATTTATATATATCATTATATATAATATATTATATATATATATATATATATATATTAATATATATATATTATATATATAAGTATATTAATATATATATATTAATATATAGTTATATATATGATATATCATATATATAATTAATAGTTAATATATAATTAATCTATTATATAAATAATAGTATATATATATATATATATATATAATATCATATAATATATATTATATATATTAATATATAATATATATATATCTATATATATATGTGATATATAATATATATATATAATAATAATTATACTAATATTATATATAATATATAATAGTAAAGTACGACTATATTATTTCCGTTATCACGTTATAAGACAAGAGCTTTAGTGGTAATCAATATACACTAATAATATACCATGGAACTAACACATATAAGTTTATCTATTAATAATTATCCTTATTATTTAATAAAATTTATATATTATAACAGTCTTTTCACATATATAATATAATGATTAATATGAAAGTGTTTCAAAATAAACTTAGAAAATTCATTTGTCACATATACTTACTAAATAATTGATAATACATTTATCACAAAATATATCTATTAAGTCTAAGTAATCAATTTATATTATATTAATTTATAATAATATATTAATATCTTATGTATAATATTTTGCTATATAGTTGTCATACCAGATAATAGAATATTAACAATATACCGATATCAGTTATATATTATTCTAATATACAAATCATACTTATATTAATTAACAAATAGTATATATAATATGAGATAAGAATGGGCAACACATAATATACATTTATAAATAATAACATATATATATATATATACTACTATATAACAATTATATAATACTTTAAAAAAGGGTATAAAGAGTAAATATAGTGGAGTATACGTACACTACCTGGTATAAAAATACTAATTACAAACGTAACTCATTAAACATAATGTCAGCTACTAAAATATATATTACTAACATATTTCGAGTTTTATTCACGTCATAATTATATTATATATATATACTATATTTATTTATAATATAAAAAGTTTTTTTACCATTCTTAATCTTTAAGGGGATAAAAGTTTTTTGGCGACTCAATATATATAAGATGCATACACAAATATAGGTTAATTAATATACATATATATAATATAACTATATTTTATATTGTAGGAGAAATATAGTGATTCTATTAGCTATATAATTATATTTATTTCTGTAATTAAATTTATATATATATACAATAATATGTACATTAAGTACGTACACATAGCATACAATAGGGCGCTACTCCTTGTACACTTTAAAAAGGAATGTTACATTAAATAATATTAAGACTGTATTGAAGTTCTGAAAAATCTCGCCGGAGAACACCGCCTGGAACACCCTACTGCTAGAGTAGTTACATCGTGTTAGCTAAAAACCTCACTAGAAGATAGCGCAAGAAGTTGCCAATAAAGCTGCTTTTTAATTTTTAATTTTTCCAGAAAATATTTTGCAATTATTTAATTTAAGGGGACGCTAAGTCGAGCCTAGAATCGGTGGATGAAATCAGAGATTGGGATGTAAATCCCGATCCCCCCGTTCGGTCCACCCCGCTGAGGCCGAGAGACGCTGACTCTTTCCATCTTTGCGATTAATTCTTGTGTATCTCTTTTAGTTTAAAACAAAAAAACATATATATATTTGCAACTTGACGCTCTATTGCCTATGAAATAATCGAAAAAAAGTCGATTACATCGTTCGTTCGTATATATAAAGTATAATATATATATATATAATATATATAATACATTATAAACCAATACATAAATCGGATTAAATATATAATAGATATAAGGATATAATAGTAGAATTTGATATAATTGGTACATATATCAGATTCAGCAAAATTCTGGAACTGCTAACACACGAGGCCGCGAATCAGCAGTTGTTGTAAATAGTGACTAAGGACAAATTAACCTCCCTGTTTGGATTTTGAACCCGCACCTTCAATGTTGGTAAGTGGTAACACATTTGCTTTACCAACAGCGAGGTGCGATTCGAAACCCAGCAAGGGAGGTTAATTATTACTTACATTATATATATATATATATATAATTATTCATATATATATATATATAATATATATATATTATATTACAGATATATAAATTATGTTACATATATATATATAAATGGAGCGAGGGAATTAAATAAAAATATAATGATGATATAAATTTTTTACTTACAAAATAATGCATTAGGGAATATATATATATATAAGCTTTAAAAAAATATAGTATAAAAATGCAGTAGCCGTATCCTAGATTTTTTATTCCGGCGGGATATATATATATACTAATACTATAATTAATATTAATAATGAGTTTAATAAAATAGTTTTATATTAATAGCACTATGAGTAAGTTAATCATTTATATAATAACTATTTATATACCTAGTATAAATTATAATACTCATACTATTTATAATAAATGAAAAAAGAAATGTAATATATATTATAAAATATAATTTATAATATTTAAACAAATTTATATAGATCAATAACTACACTATATATATAATATTAATATTATATATAATATATATATAATATACATACGCTCACAAATCAAATTACCGCCGTACTCACTATTAGAATATCTAATTTATCAAATTGAACTATCCGTTTTACTATATAGGTATAGCGTATATATAGTATAATTAGATGAACTACTATAATATAGCGTAAATTAGAATTTATAGATCATGAAGGTAAACGTGTATACCAATATACTGAGGAGTTTTATGATAGACTTATGATATTCATAATATATAGCTATCTATACTACTTCTATTATTATAACTATTCCAATAATATTATATGGTAAAAATAGCTTATTTAATTATAGTCTTATAAATTTAAATATTTTTAATTATTAATTTTTGTAGGCTCTATATATATAGGATTATTATTCTATTATTATTAATATACATATCATAAACGATTTACAATTTCCAATCACTTATATATAATATATAATATACTAGTTATATAAATTCTAATTTAGAAGATTTGAAGCATAAAATTGTGCTAAATTAATATGAGTATAGATAGTATAATAGTTATCATATAGAGATTTGAAATGTTAATGTAACAGTTAAGTTTGGTTAAAAGTATATTCTATACAGTATATATCAGTATCGATATATATCTAGTAAGTATGATTCATCTCTTCTAGAGAATCAGGAAAAGAATTTAAAGTTATATAAGGTTAGTTATATAAGATATATATTACCGTTATTGATCTATATATTATATATTATATATAATAAGAAAATTGAATATGCATTAGTTATTTATGCTGATTTAAATATTTAATTTAATAGCATATATATTGATATCTTATAATTAGAATTATTATATATATACATATATATATATATAATTAATTATAAAGTTTGAATATATATATCTCACATTTTGCATAAACTTTTTTAATAAAGCAATAATAAAAATTACCAAAAGCTAAATTAAGATCTCTTAGTTGAGCTCTATAAACAAACTCATTAATATATACGATTAAAAAGCATAAAGTAATATAAAAGCGTATAATACTTAATTATATATACTTATTAATAAAGTAATTATCATTTATATATATAGCATATTTCGATACATTATAATTTATTTTGTTATATTTATTGTTTTATATATTTTGCTAAATATATTTCCCATTTTTTTAATTTATCTGTTATTCAGGTCCCTATGTTCTTCATAAGAATTTGTATGTATATGTATTACAATAAATAACATAGGGAAAGCTACTCAAGATGAGGAATATATTATGAAGCTCACGTTAATAAAACGATATATCAAATACCTATATATATTTTGATATTATATACATATATATATTACTTATATATACTTAGTACTAATATATATTATATAATTGTTGTCAAAGAATATCTTATTACATATGTATCATAATAGTATATAAAAATATATATTATTTTTTCTATGGTGGAATTAAATTTAAAATGAAAATTATTTCAAATTATTTAAAAAGAAAAAAATCCGCACTAATGGTATGACGTCAGGTTTCTAAGCTCCTCAACCTTTGCTCAACTAAATTGTTAACTTTATAGGCCGGGCATGAGAGTGAGACAAACGTGCGAGATAACAAATATAAAATAAGCTTAGAAAATCTTGAAATAAAATCAAATGTCCGAGCAACGCAAGGTAAGGCTTGACAGCTCTGGGCATGAAGCATGAATAAGCTGTAGCTGACTAACCTAAATTCTTCGAATATTCACTTCAAAATAATAATTTTTTTTTAAAGCAGAAGGATTTTAGAAAATAACACGTTGGAGCTAATATGTATATATCCTATTTTTTAAATAAGAACTAATGCAATTTAAAATAAATGATTCAGGTTATGAAAGAGGAAAAAGAAAAGTGAAGAATTAACTTATAAAGCTACATATACATGTATAACGTAAAGTAGTTGCAAACAAACTCATAGAACTCACTAAGTGAACATCGAGTGATTCATTCGGTAAAGCGTCATAAGCCATCGAAGTAATTCATAGAGAGCGAGATATATTAAATATGTTCACTGAGTCTAGATATTTATTAAAGTATATTATAATAACATAAACATATAATAAATCATTAGTCACTTATAAATTATCCTATATACCTCAAATTATACACAATGTAGAAAGACATAATACACATATATGTTTATTAATTCAAAATACTATGAAATGTAAATCTTAACAAAGTAAATTATCAAATATTATACCTAACCATTTCCTAAGGGACAAAAATCCTCTATAAAATTAAAAACAAAAACATAAAATTATATATAACATTTATTTTCATGAATAATTGAAAAAAAAATCTATTTATAAATATAATATATATACTATACATTTATGTACCTTATAAAATTCATTAATATTGGACATATATATAATATATTATAAAGTATACTATATATATATAGATATTATTAATAAATCTATATATGTATATATATATTATAATATATATAATATATATAATTTGTATTATAGAGGTGAGTAATCGGATTTATCTTGATCACGTAATATATGAAATATATTGGGTTATTTATATTATTATTTATATATATTATATTATATATAGTAATTTATTAATAGTTAATTTGTTATTTTTAATTTCTAATTGACTCTATATATATACTATATATATATTCAAATCGTAACGGTTCATTTTCTCTTATCCCTACTAGAAATACGCATACTGTATTAAAACTGTTCACCAAAGGATTTATTCGTAGAATTTTTGTGTACACTTGACTTAAGACTTGATGTATTCTCTTACAGTTTACGAGGAATATTTAACCGCTTCTGCCCTCTTATATTATTAGACCGGATACTTGTAATATCTTTTAATTAAATTTTTGTTGGTGTATACTATTGTAGTAAAATCATACAAAATTTCGGGGGTTCCATGGCCGCATCTGGCCGCCCCTAGATACGTAGGTTGAAGCTGCCCTTAATATCATATATATTATCATCATAAGGGATATAATTATATACTATTTATAATATTACTTAATAATATTTATATCATAAACAATAGTTCACTGATAAATTTGTAATTAAATGATTAATGAAATAGATATAGATAACGTAATAGAATCTATATATTATATTATTTAGTATAATATTTTACTTGGTATATAGTTTACTCTGTATGATACGTAAAGGAGTTAATATATTGTATTGTAAAGAACTTAGTAAATAATTGTTGGTTGTAGAGTGAGAAATTGTCAAGATGTTAGGTGGGAAGAGCTTGGTACCGCAGATATAGGTGGTAATTTAGGCTGACACGTTATCTAAAGATTTGTAAGCTATGCTATCCAGAAAAGGAATGGAATTTTCGTTAGATGGGTGGGGGAAGCTAATCGGCGAACATTTTCATGCAGGAAAATGAAGAAGAATATAAAGGAGTGAAAGTGGGTGATAATCAAAATACCAATAGATAATAATGGATGATAAAATAGAAATTTTGTGTATAGCTACTATAATTCCTACTCTGTGTTCCTCCAAGAATACTCCTGCAACGATTAGGTCGCCCAATAATTCTCGTTACCAATGCGAAACACGAGGATTACGGATGCGAGGCATATACATCCACAAACAACACACACGAACTCACAACTATTCGCTACATCAGGAACACACAATAGTGATCTATTCCATATAAAAGAAGGAGTATCGCGCAGCCACTCAGTACACCAACGGAGGCACGAGAGCACGAACACGACACACACACATGAGAGAGATATGATCATGGGCCACTGCACCTCACAAACACACACCACACAAACTCTATCGATTACAAGATGTTCAGGCCAATCGCATGGGTGACGAAAGTTAAATTTTTTTACTCTTTCGCTGCGACAGCCTGACCTATGAACTACTTAAGCCTAACCCTATATATTTATATTATTTTTTAAATTTTTCTATTTTTTAATTTTTTATTTGACCTTTGCCGAGAAGGAGGCAGGAGGAGTCTTCGCATGCCATGAGAAGTTCCAAAAATTGAGCAGGGGTAATCGAATGTCTTCTGCTCAGGGAACGATAGAAGGCATCTTTACGAGCACGTCTGTCATCACGTATTATTTTTATCTTAAAATATTTATTTAAATAATCTTCTAATTGTTTTTTTAATTAATAATTAATATATAAGGAGAAATGATATTTTTTCTTTTCGCGGCTGAGAAATGGTGGAATGCTGACTGTACATTCCCTAAAATCGATTTCGGATAGTTTTTTTGGCTCATAGCAATTCCTAGTTTATATAGATAGGGTGCAGCTATTCGGCTAGCCCTAGCCGATTAGTTATGTATAGGTCAAAATCAGGAATTAGATAGAAGTGTGTTCACGAGTAGTTCCAACCCTGACGGATCGCTATAATCTAGTATCGTGATTTTCATTGACTGACGTGCCGCACCAAACAAGTTAGTCTGCTGAGTTTAAGTTTCGAGATTGAAGATTGCAAGCTTGGATTTCAAGTCTGATGGGTAGAAAGTTTGACTGTTTTGGATGTAGAAAAGGCTTAATGATCAAAATGCGAGCATTACACTACATCTTACCAGAGTCAAGAAACCTCATCATGGCTATAATAAGATAATTTCTTGTGAAAGGGCGTGATAAAAAGAAAGGAGAACTTGTCTATTGACGTCTGAATGGGAGAAAATAAAAAAAGGAGGAAGAAGCATTTACTCATATACGCATGTGAGATTTTGGTTACGTACCTTTGAAATGTACTGTAGAGCTAGTACGTGTATTATTTTTATGTATTATTTTATATATTATTAATATTAATTATTTATTATTATGTATTATTGTTGGTATTGTTTGTGTAACTTTGTGTTGTTGGGTTATTATTATTATTATTATTATTATTATTATTATTATTGATTATCTATTATTATTAACTATATTATTATTATTATTATTAGTGATGATATGAATTTTATTATTATTAATACTATTATATTATTATTCATATTTTTGAAATTTTTTGTTTATCTTATTACCAAGGATGTTTCATAACTCTAGATAGTAATGGTAGTAGTTATTATTATTATATTAAATTAAATTATTATTATTATTATTATTATTACTGTTGATAAATTATGACGGATAAAAATTGTTGAGCTCGGTTAAAATTAAACAAGAATTATTAGCTTATTGGTATTATAGCAAAAACAGATGAATGTCCTGAAGATTCTCTGTGTTTGTTTGTTTGATGCTGAGCGAGGTGTCTTTGTATCGGAGTAGAAGGCATAGATAGGGGAAGTGAGACTCTGGGGAGATAGGAGTCACACTGCAGCCTAGTGATGCAAGGATGTGCAGCACTTACCGGTGCAGTAAGGCACTACCTATCTGCAGGTCTTTCGTCTGTAACATATAGGATGGTTGTGATGGCCAATGCCTGGTAAAGAAGGGACTGTTGGGTTTTCTGAGAGGTGACACTTCTTCTGATTCCGGCTGGTGGTTCCACTCGCCAGGAGTAACCCAGAGTGCCGGCTGTTGGGGCGGGGTCGTTGAGGAGGCATATCTCATTATATCTGACAATCCTTCTCAGTATTTGAGAAAGCATTATTATACAGGGTGTGTTCATCAATACTAATGAGTAAAACATTTCAGACCTGCCTGAAATTGTCCCCCTGCAACGGCCTGTTCGGCCTAGAAATAGTTGGGCCGCCCCCGCGCTTATCGGCGCTCTGAGAAGTATATTATTAATAAGAATTATTATTATTATTAAAATATATTATTATTTATTTATAAAGATTTTTTATTATTATAAAGAATTATTATTACATAAAATTATTATTGTTATTATTATAAGAATATTTATTATTAATTTTTATTATTTATTATTATTAATTTATTATTATATTATCTATTATTATTATTATTATTATCTATGTCATTATTAATTATTGATTATTTAGTAATTTATTATTACTAATTATTATAAAATTATTATTATTATTAAAATAAGAATCTATTACTATTATTGCATGATAAGAATTATATATTATTAATAAGGATTATTATTATTATAAGAATTATCATAATTATTAAATAAGAATTATTATTAATAATATTGTAATACCTATAATTATTCTTATTATTGTAAAATTATTAATTCTTTTTTTCTTTATTAGTTTTCTTATTATTATTTAATGTTCATTATATATTACCATTTAAGCTATTTTACTCTTATTAAGAATTATTAATATATTACTATAGATTATTATTTTTTATTATTAAATAGCAAATGTTATTATGAAAGACATTATTATTATTATATAGAATTATTATTACTTATTATTATATTATTTATATATGATTATTATTATATTAATTATTATTATTATTATTATTATTATTATTATTATTATTATTATTATTATTATTATTATTATTATTATTATTATTATTATTATTATTATTATTATTATGAATAAATTATTATTATTTTATTAATTATTATTATTATTATAATATTATTATTATATTATTATTATTTTTATTATCCATTATTATAAAGAAATTATTATTATTGTTAAAAGAATTATTAGTATTGATTTAAAGAATTTATTATTATTATTAGAATTTTTATTATTATTAAAATTTTGATTATTACTAAAATTTTTATTATATTAAATTTTATTATGTAATTTTTTATATTCGAATTAAAATTTTCAATTATTATTAAAACATTAATAATATTATAATTATAAATATTATAACAATAAAATTATAACAATAATATTAATATTTTTTTTAATATAAATATTAATGTTTTTATTATTATTATTATTCTTATTCTTATTCATATTATTATTAATTGTTATTGTTATTATTATTATTATATTATATATATTATTATTATTATTATTATTATTATTATTATTATTATATGTATTATTATAATTATTATTATTATTATTATTTTTATTATTATACTTATTTTTATTATCATCTATTTTCTTATTATTATTATTATTATTTTGTTCTTATTATTATTATTAGTATATATATATTTTCTTATTATTATTATTATTCATTATTATTATTTATTATTATTATTATTGTTGTGGTAGTATTCTGCAAATAGGAAGTTTTCTATTATTATTATTATTAAGTATTATGTAATTATTATTATTATTATTATTTCATTATTATTATTATTATATTATTATATTATTATTGTTTCTTATATTTATTAATTTTTTCTCTATTATTTTATTATTATTATTATTATTATTATTATTATCATATTATATATGGATGATGATTTTATTATGTGAAATGCGATCTATTATTATATTATTATTATTATTTTATTATTATTATTATCAATTATTATTATTATTATATAATTAATTCTATGATCATTATTATTCAATTATTATTATTATTATTATATTATTAATTAATTATTATTATTATTGATTATTACTTATTATTATTATTTTATTAATACTATTATTATTATTATTTTTATTATTATTATTATATTATTATTTATTATTATTATTATTATTATTATTATTATTATTATTATCTTAATATATATTCAGTTAATTATTATTATTATTATTATTATTATTTATTTATTATTTATTAATTAATTTATTATTGATTGAATTTTTTAATTAATTCAATATCATTAAGTTTGAGAATTAGTAGCATACCCGATGTAAGAGGCATTACTGCCGATCTTCTTAACTAAGTGAAATTTGGTCTAAAAAGATATATGATGTCAGCATTCTCCTTAGTCAACTAGTTCTTTCAGAAAACATAGAAGAAAAGTTTAATGGCTTGTAGTAACATCTAAGTTTTATATTTCCTTTAGCGTCCTGATTTTGCGGAACTTGAAAAATGTGATACTGAATTATTTTCCTTAACCTGATAATTTCAATAATTAAATCTATCTATCGTTTGCGATCTGAAAAAGAAAGTCAAGCTATTTCTATTATCTTCTGCTCTTTTCTTCGAGAATTTTCTTATTTATAAAAGTATTAATGATTTTGGAGCTAAGCACGCACTACTGGAAAAGTTATATTAGGGCAAATGGTTTCTGTTTATATTCCTTGAGTTGTCTAACGCTCAAAAGTTCCAGTCGAGCGAGCAAATGTGGTAACGCCTACTTCAACAGGAGGTTTAAAATTAGTACCGATTTTGTTAAATAAGCGGGTAAGTGTGAACTGAATTAATTTATAGGTCCTTTGTCAGTAGGTTTGACGGTAATTACTTGTGGTGAGGGCTCCACTTGTATCAAAAGGAGATGTTAACGTCTAGGAAATTATAATTATTTTTTCAGATTTTTCAAAAGTTAAATTAAGGACACTTAAATTTTGGAGTCCATCAATAAAGACCTTAACATCTTCATCAATAGTAATAGACAAAACGCTGAAAACATACTGTATATATAGTTATTCTGTTCCAGGTTTAATTTTTGCTTTAATAACTAAGGTTTTCAATATGCGACATAAATAGAAGAATCAGCCGAGCGATGTGTCCAAGCGGGGAATCCATGGAACATCCATCCAACTATGAAATACTATATTCTTATTTCCATCGAAATTCAAAAGGAGTCCATAGTGTGCAACTTTGGTTAAAACAAATAAAAACAGATTTGAGCAATATTGGGGGGGTTGTAATGGAAGAAGATGGTTGTAAAGTTCTGTCATTAATATCTATCTCATTGTATCATCTCACAGGTACGTTTGGAATAAAACTTTCAACATCTAAGACGAATAAATTCTTGCCATGTGGTGTTAAATTTTCCAGATCTAATTTAAGTAAAAATTCTTCAGTACTTTTAACTATATTACTTGAGTCAATGTACGGACGGATAATGTCATTTAAATATTGTCCAATGTCGTGAGTTACGGTTTCGCGCATGTTTATGAGAGGTCTTAAGGAGGGATTCTCTGAATTTTCGTGAATTTTCGGAAGACCATATAAGTGGCCGTTGTTGTAAAAACCGATTCTTCGAATTTTTAATTTAATTTATTATTTGTAATTTGGCGAGATAAATCATTAATAGATTTTTTTCAGATCATCGCTTTTACTCTTTAGACATTGTTTAAATTTTGATTTATCTGAAATTAAATTTTTATGTTTTTGCATATAATCTTCCTTATTAAGTATAAAAACTTCTCCTCCGTTATCAGGTCTTTTAATCACTATTTCAGTATTGTTCTGAAGAGATAAAGTACCGACAAAGAAGCAAATTTTTTATTATTATTTATATTATTATATCATTATTATTGTCATTTTAATTATTAATTATTATTATCATTATCATCTTCATTTTTATTATTATTATTATTATTATTATTATTATTATTATTATTATTATTATTATTATTATTATTATTATTATTATTATTATTATTATTATTATTATTATTATTATAATTATTATTATATAACACGGATATTAATATTATATTCACTTCATATTATTATTATTATTATTATTATAATTATAATTATAATTATAATTATAATTATAATTATAATTATAATTATAATTATAATTATAATTATAATTATAATTAATAATATTTATAATAACATTATATTATAATTTATATTAAAGTAGTATTAGATTAAAGATAATACATAATAATAATAATAATAATAATAATAATAATAATAAAATAATTATAATATAATGACATAATACTTTTAGATAGAGTGTCAATAAATATATAATATAATAATAATCAACAAAAAATAATAATAATAATAATATATAATTATACCATTAATATATAATTAATTAATGGAAAATAATTAATGAACATCAAATCATATATTAAATACACTCAAATAATAACTGGAGAGAATAATCAAATAATAAGGATTATTACATTATAATAATTAGTATAATTGATATTATCATGTCATTAAATTTAATAGAATATTATATTAGTATATACTTAATTATTATTATTATTATTATTATTATTATTATTATTATATTATTATTAATTATTATTCATTATTATTATTATTACTTATTATATTAATTATTTTTATTATTCATTATTATTATTATCATTATTATTGATTCATTATTATTATTAATTATTATTATTATCTATTATTAATTTTATTCTTATTATTATTATATTATTATTATTATTATTATGTATTATTCATAATTAATTATTATTATCAGTTTTATTAATATAATTAATTATTTTTTATTATAATTTAACAATTATATATTATAATAATAATTATTATTTTTTTTTAATTGTTATTATTTTATTATTATTATTATTTTATTATTATTAATTATATTATTCTTATTATTTATTTATTTTATTATTTAATTATTATTTTATTATATTATTTATTAGTATTATTATTATTATTATTATTATTATTATCTTATTAATTATATTATTACTTTATGTATTTTATATTATTATTATTATATTATTATTATTATTCACTATCTTTATTATTATTATTATTATATAATTATTATTATTTATTATTATTATTATTATTATTGACTATTATATTATATTTGATTATAATTTTCTATTATAATTATAATTATAATTATCCCGCGACCCATCTTCTCTTAAAATTTCTTGGCGATAAAATTGGGAGTTAACAGCAAGTGTATACACTATAGATTCACCTATACCGAATAGGCGATTGGGGCCTTTAGAGATGTTGCCTGTTCTTTGTCTGCCTTATAGCATGGCGCAAGCCTACGATTCGTACACTTACCATATTATTATCATTATTATTATTTTATTATTATTATAATTTATAACTATAATTATAAATTATTATTTTATTATTTATTATTATTATATTATTATTTATTATTACTTATTATTATTATTATTATTAATTATTATTTTATTATTATTATTATTTTTATTATTATTATTATTATTATTGTTATTATTATTATTAATTATTGTTATAAGATTATTATTATTATTATATATTATTATTATATTATTATTATTATTATTAAATTAATTATTATTATTTTATTAATTATTTTTTATTATTATTATTATTATTATTATTATTAAATTATTTTATTATGAAAATTAAAAACTATTATTATCATAAAACTATGAAAAAAAATAATTATTATTTATTACTTCATTATTTTTTTTTATTTTTTTTTTTTATTATTTGTGATGTTATTGATATTATTATTATTTTTTTTTTGTTTTGATATATTTTTTTATATTTTTATTTTATTTATTTTCATATGCTTATTTATTATTATGTATTATCTATTTTATTATTGATTATTATTATTAATATTATTCATTATTATTCGATTTTATTATTATTTATTATTATTATAATTATTTTCTTATTTTATTATTATAATTATTATTTATTATTATTAATTATTATTTACTATTATTAATTCTTAGTTCAAATATTATTTTATTATCATTTTATTATTTATTATATCATTTATTATTATTATTATTTATTTATTTATTATTATTATTATTATTATTATTATTATTATTATTATTATTATTATTATTATTATTATTATTATTATTATTATTATTATTATTATTATTATTATTTTTATTTATTATTTTTTATTAATTATTATTATTATTACACAACCTGTCGAGGCCAGAGTGGAAATTGTAGGCTTGCTGATTAAGTTCTATCGTGAGGTTCGGTTCAGTTGTATTGGGATCGGCGTAGTTGCGATCAAACCCGCTGTGGTGCCGCTCTAGTTCGAAGTGAGACTAGTTGTCTCCTCCCATCAATTGACCGGTTCTCCCTGAGGTGTCACCATCCCTTAAAGTTGAAGCGTTCGGAATAACTATCATCGCGATAGAGGCCGCTGGGTCCCTAGCGGCTTGGCGAGACAAACCGAGGCTTTCCGATTGGTGGGCGTATAATAAGACTAACGTCTAGAGTGAGAAGGGCGTATACCTGCAACGGTGTCTCCAGGTGTAAATGCGAAAAGGAGCGCCTATACAGGCAGTCATTATATATGTTATATTTTTGTAATATAGTATTTTGTAAATATAACTTTAAGATTGGTTAATTTTTGGTCATAAAACTTGCAAAAATACGGTATTGAACACACATTGTTAATATACTGTATATATAATTCAAAACTCGTGTCTTTTAACCTCGGAAGTGTTGAGTCACCAATCTAAAAATAGAACCTTTATTAACTGTGGGTTCAAGATGAACCCTATCACAATATATATATATATATATATATATATATATATTTATATAAATATATATATATATATATATATATATATATATATATATATATATATACTTATTCTTAAGATGCCATATAACAATATATATATATAGGCTATATATCCAACATATATATATATATATATATAATAAGTTGTTTTAATAAAGTACTCTACGAAGAAAATAATAATAATAATAATAATAATAATAATAATAATAATAATAATAATAATAATAATAATAATAATAATATGAAATCAATGTTCTGGGTATTTTCCGAGATACAGTAGAAGTGTTTATTTTTTCCGTTGAATGCTGTGTAGGATTGGAATACATCGATGTCGAAAGGACCTCTGGAGAGGCCTCCACTTCGGGCAGACGCGATCAATAAGCGAAACATCTCCCACGCTGCCAGATCTTCGACTGAGCTCCATGGAGATGGGCAATCTGTTTTTAAAGCAATTATTTTGTGCTACTCTTTTTATATATATATATATATATATATATATATATATATATATATATATATATATATATATATATATATATATATATATATATATATATGCTATATATATATATATATATATATATATATATATATATATATATATATATATATATATATATATATATATATATATATATAAGACTATACAAAAGAAAGCCTCTAAGCCGGGATTCGAACCGACACATGTTGCGAACGTAACCGAATCGTCTTAACCATTCGGCCAGTACAAAATCCTTCCTTTAAATCGAACGTTTAAGCCGTATGGGCATCATTGGGACTATCACCAAGTTTCGCCGATGTCTTTCCATCGTTAAGCAAATAATCAGTTAATCAGTTGCAAAAAAAACATTTCTTTTTTAAATTTTTATTGAAAACCCCAGTCTTATTAGTAAAATTGGTGAAAAATGGGTAAAATGTTGTGGACTTTATTAAAATGAGTATATTTGGTCGATTTGGTGATATATATATATATATATATATATATATATATATATATATATATATTACAGTTGTCACCACCACCACTCACGGGCGAAGCTATTCAAGGAGGGTGTTGCACGCCTCAAGTACACAATAGCAAATTATGCAGATGAGCACAGGCGCAGGCTTTGAAGTGCAGGAGATTAAATTCAGCAGAGGAAACACAGAAGATGGAAGAGGAATTCCACAGAACAGATGTGGCTGGAAGAAGGAAGCAACGCAGCGAACTAGCCTGGAGTTACACAAATATCCACACAAAACTCATGCGCAGGCCTGGCACCTTGCTGTGCTACGAGGCTACGAGGACGTGTCCGTAAGGTGGAGGTACGCAGTGACAAGTTCCTTCGAGCACCTGCCGCTGCGGTACCTATAGAAAGACATAAAGCACCAACATCCGCCGCAAAGATAGAGGGTCAAGTGATGGAAAGTACGGAAATAGTTAATAAGACTTTTGGCCTTTGACTCGACCTGTCCAAAAGGGTGAAGCCAGAGCCCCCAGATATGAGAGCAGTACTCCATACAAAGGGCGGATGAGGCCCTTGTATAGCTGAAGCAATTGAGAAAAGAGGAAAAAAGTCTCGCAGTCTAAACAGAACTCCCAGTTTCTTTGAGGCCGCCTAGCAACTCTTGAGGAATGAGGTTTCCAACACCATTCATTGTGTATGTTGAAAGGACAAGGATGTTTATTTTGTTCACAGGAGAGATGAAGGAACCGTCCTAAGAAGATAGGAAAGTTGGAAGGTGTTTTAGAGAGGGAGATTTGGCAGAAGTTGGAGTTTTTTAAAAGTGTTAAATTCCACATGGTTAGGACGACCCCAATCAAAATCCTATCAGATCAGCGATAATAGAATCGGAAAAGATTGAGACGAGAGGGGCAATTCTAGAAGTAAATGAGGGAGCAGAATTGAAATGAGTTGAAGAATGAAGGGTCAAAATCATCGGCATACGAGTGGATAGAGTTAGATGTGCAGGTGAAGAAGATCATTAATGTTAGTAAACAACTTACTTTGAAAGAATTCAAAAGCTGGAAACTAAAATGGACAGAAAGAAGAAGAAGTCAGCTCCGTCAACAACAGCCGACATTGAGCGATTTGAGGAAAACTGAACATAAGTAAGCAAAGTGAAGGAGAAAAGGAGGGGGGGAGCAGTGACGCGTACCATATCCGGTCAAATGCTTTGGATATGTCAAGCACCACCACGCAAGTCTCCCCGTAGTTCCTAAGGGCGGAAAACCATAAATCAGTAAGATAGGAAAGTATATCGCCAGTAGACCTCAAGCGCCGAAAGCCGTACTGGCGATCGGAAAGAAGTGAATGAGATTCCAGATGATCTAAGAAATGAGAGTTGAGAAGGGTTTCAAAGATCTTAGATAGAATACAAGTGAGAGCTATAGGGCAATAGTTAGAAGGATCAGAGCGGCTACCTTTTTTCGGAATCGGTTGGACATGTGCGTGCTTCCAACACTGAGGGAAAGTGTTAGCATTGAGACATAGAGAATATAGTTGAACGAGGTGCGGGGTCAGCACGGAAGCACATTCCCTCAAAATTCGGGGAGGAACACCATTAGGGCCACCCGCCTTCCTAACGTTCATATATTTCAGGAGTCCATGCACCCGATCAAATGTAATCACAGGAAAAGGCATAGGACAGGAAGGAAGGAGGAATGCCAGAATCGTCAGGGTTGAGTTAGAGTAAAATAGGAGACCAAGGAGATTGGCCTTTTCAGTTGGAGAATTAGCAACAGAACCATCAGATCGAATAAGAGGAGCAAAGGCAGATTTGCAGAAGTTGTTAGAGATGTTTTTGGCAAGAGGCCACAAAGATTTTTCAGTATGAGAACCTAGGAGGTTAGCGCACTTTCGTTTAATGAAAGCTCGCATTGCTCGTCGAAGAGTATCCCTGCAACGATTTCTAGCTAAATGAAAATTAGCAAGAGTGATAGGAGAACGAAATTTTTTCCACTCCCGCACACTTTGTCTCTAGCCTGAATGGCCAGAGAACAAAGCACGATCGAACCATGGATTATGAGGAAAGGTTTAGTCGAAGAAGGAATAAACCTGCTCATCCCATCAACATTTACAGCTCCACCTTATCGGCAGAAACTGAGAAAGCGTCACCAGAGTCAAAGCAGTCATTCCAATTAAAGTTAGTGTAGAAGCGACGCAAGGCCCCCCCAATCGGCCCGATCAAAGTGCCAGAAAAAACGCGTAGGGCAGGATGGAGCTGTTGGAGAGAAAGTATTTGAAATTAAGAAATAAAGGTTTATTGATTGGTTACCAATATGAGCGAGGTGACCAATGTTATAGAGAAGGACTAATGGTGAAGCAAAGGTCAAAGGGTACTACAAGAACTGGTTGGGACGATCCGGAATGTGTGGGTTCTTTAATTGGTTGCTCTAGATCGTTGGAGAATGCTTCGAGATCGGTATGAGGACCCCAACCATTCAGTGTTGTGTACATTGAAATCCCCAAATGGGGACCTCAGTATTTGGATGAGAAGATATAACAGTCTCATGAAGTAGTATAATCACAAAAGGCATGAAAATCTGTTCTGTTAGAGGAGAACAGTAGCAGAAACAAGATTATTGTAGTAGAAGGAAGAAAGATTTTAAGCCACAGAACATCGAAGTTAGGAGATTCGAGATTCTCGAGACGTGTTACAGGAGTGTTTATGTTTAGTTTACATAAGCACATACTCCACCCTTCAGACGGAAGTTATGAAATAAGTTATAGTTGGACATATCAAACGAATTAGAGGATGAATTCCTAGCCATCCGGGTCTCAGACAGGAGCAAAGGTTAGGGCCAAAGTTAGAGGTGGTGTTCCACGGATACAGAGTTAGTGCAAGCCACGGATGTTGACAAGTCGATAAGTAAAAGCTCGCGCCTATGCAAATCTGCCATCTTACATGCACACACATCCACCACAAAACAAACAACAGACAAAAACAAACAGGCGATAAAAAACAAACAAACATGAAGTCAGGTTAAAATTGTTCGCACACTAAAACTTATATTTAAAACCGTAAATGTTAAAAAACTAAAATCGTATTTATATTAAATATGTAAAATATGAAAAAAAAATCTTAAAGTTAAAACACTAACACTCTCATACACCCTTACACATATTTACGAATACTTGGTGAAAACACATTTTCTCTGACATCAAAAATCTTAAAGTTACAAACACTAACACTCTCATACCCCCCAAATTCGAATAATATAATAATAATAATAATAATATAAAAAAAAAAAAAAAAAAAAAAAAAAAAATGAAACCTAGCTATTTCAGTTGAGACAGCATAAAAGATAAAACCACATAATATATCTAATGTTAAAAAAAAAATAGAGATCAAAAACGAAAACTTAACTTAAAAATTTAGAGCGGAAAAATTTTCCGATGAGATTCTCTTCGTCTGCAAATATTAAGCACTAAAACAGAAAATCAAAAGAATTTAAAACAAAATTACAAAAAAACAGCACAAAGAGACATCCAAATTGAAAGTTAAAATATAATGTTTAAAAACTTAAATGCTGATAAGATTAAAATTATTCCTTAGTCAAAATGTAACTTGGTATTTTTCTAAATTTGGCACCTCAATATATATATATATATATATATATATATATATATATATATATATATATATATATATATATATATATATATATATATATATATCAGGCTGGAAAAACATGGTGTTAAAATCAACCCAGTGGGGGAAAAAAAGATCCATAATTGAATTTTTCTTGTTCACTTCAGTATTATTCTATAAATAAATTAATAAATATTCATTAAAATTAAACTAAATATATATATATATATATATATATCTCATATATATATATATATATATATGTATATAATATATATATGTATATATAATATGTATGTATATGTATATGTATGTATATATATGTAATATCTATGTAAAAATATATATATATATATAAATATATATATATATATATACCATATATATAAGAATATATATATATATATATATATATATATATATATATATATATATATATATATATATATATATATATATATATATATATATATATATATATATATATTATATATATGGGCCAAACTCAGGCTACTCAGTTAATTTAGTAATCAATTAGAGTGATAATGAAACGTGTGCACTATTTGTCATTTATTAAACAACTGGAATATTAAATATTAGTATCAACAGTAATGGAATGATTGTGTCGTCTGAGGGCTATATAAGACATATATTTGATTAATAAATCTTGCAAATATATAAAAGTTAAAATATAAAAACCCGACATAATCTTAAATGTGACCTCTCTTGCAGGAGGAAAGCTTATGAATTCTCTATAATAATATGATTTGCAATTGATGTTTCTATTGTTATTAAATGAATAAACTGTGGACTATATAAATGGATTATTATTGTTAAGTAATTATTCTTTTATTTGTATTACAAGTGTTGTTTGATACGGCGGACATGGCTAGAGCCATGTCCTTCTCTGGCGCTAGGTCTTGGCCAACTCCCGATTTCATTTGCCCCTTCCGGGTTCTTTGCCATCATAATTTGAATTTGGCACCGACCTATTATTTCAAATGGTTTTAACGACTTTACCGAGGTACACATGGGAAGTATTATGTCCGCCTCCCTTACACACAGGTGTACAGGATCTTTGGCACACATGCAAGTGCTTACAAGCCATTTTATCTAATGAATTCTATGATATTACCTCAAAATTGGTGATCTGGAGCTGCAAGAGGTATGAACAACTCTATAATCATTTGTGGGCAAAGTATTATTCACTTGTTCATAATCTCCATTCTCTCAGCCTTCTGAGATTTAAAACACATGCTTAGGAAAGCTAAATGAAGACCAGAAAACACTAATGATAGTATTAGAGGAAAATTTTTATAAATACTAGCTTCGTATAATGATCATTTTCAATAAATGCAAATGTATTCCTCGTCAGTTATAACAATATAGTCCAGGGCTGCGGAGTCGGAGTCGGAGTCGTGGAGTCGGAGTCGTGGAGTCGTGCAATTTTCCAGGAGTCGGAGTCGGAGTCGGAGTCGAAAATTCTGTGCAAGTGGAGTCGGAGTCGGAGTCGGAGTCGGAACCGCGGCCGAAGTCGGAGTCGGAGTCGGAGTCGAAAATTCTTGTGTAAGGGGAGTCGGAGTCGGAGTCGGAGTCGAAAATTTATAGAACTTATTATTATTATTATTATTATTATTATTATTATTATTATTATTATTATTATTATTATTATTATTATTATTATTATTATTATTATTATTATTATTATTATTATTATTATTATTATTATTGAAACAAAGTATTAAAATGTTAATTTTAAAATGGCTGTTTCATAATAAAACTGAAATGTATTTGTTTGTCATGTGTTGTGCCCTGAAATATATGTATGTCTTTACTATTATTGATGTAGCGGATGGTGATTTTGACTTCGCGGATGCGGATAGTAAAACTCACTATCCGCGGATTGAGGGATTTTAGAGTCTTAGACAAAAGTACTTTATATATATATATATATATATATATATATATATATATATATATATATATATATATATATATATATATATATATATATATATATATATATATATATATATATATATAAAGAAAGGTTGGAATTTCTTAGCTGTCAGGACAAGTGAAGATTTTCTTCACATGGTTATGGGCGACAGAGCTAGCAACCTTGTCCTTTCCCCTTTCCTTGTATTACTCTTGGACCAGTGTTGGAATCTTATGCGCCTAGCAGGAAGCAAGATCACTCTGGAGACCTCTGGGTAAACGAGTTTTGAAGCCTAATAGAAGATGCTAGTTCTACTGAAAGGGGCAGCTACAGAGTATTAACCAGAAGGACTGGCATGGAAACAGTACGAAAATAAATGGTTTTCAAAATGCTCTGAGTTAGAGTTTCGGGCCAAAAAGAAGATGTTGGACCAACTGACGGGGCGAAAGCCTTTTCTGGGAGATTGCTATATATATATATATATATATATATATATATATATATAACTTTCTCTATATATATATATATATATATATATATATACCTACTATATATATATATATATATATATATATATATATATATATATATATATATATATATATATATATATATATATACCTGTGTTACCAGATTTCGAGATATGGACCCAATATTTTGCACCACAATCTCTTTCCCCTAGCCTCAACCCATTTTGAAAAAAAAAGGTTATGTGTAGAATATAATAATGCTTGAAATTAATAATTCTCAAATTATGTTAAAAAAAACTAAACTTCTGAGCCCTTTAAAGGGAGAGTTGCTTCTCTTTTCTTCGTAAATGAGATCTGCATCGCTGAAAAGATGCTCGCCAGCTACACTTATTGAGGGGCATGCTAAGTATTTACTGCTGAGTTATGCAGATGTGAAAACTTTTACAATTATCACGCCATCAAACCCAATGGATCTTTGTCAAGTTCAAGTTTCCTTTTTGATAATCTTTAAAGTGTGAAGCCAGAGTGTCTTTGACACCTCTGAATATCGCTGCTAGATTTGTGCTAGAAGCCAAAAAAGCATTGTGGATTCTGCATGGTTTTGCTTAGCAGATAGTAAATGTGTGTCTGGTACTGCAATCTTTTTTTTTATTGGGTGGTGAAATTTCTGGCTGTAGCAGCATTTCCTCACATAGGCATACTAAATTTAACCCTTTATTGAAACACGTGGTTCAAAATTTGGTTTTGTATCTGGATCAAGTTACTATTTGCAGATGCGTATCGTTTTGCAGATTTTGAAATCTATTATCTATCTCAACCATTAGTGTTCTGTCAGCTTTGAAAGTCCCTTACTTTTAATAGCGGCATTTAGCACATCGTTGCATAAAGAGGAATCTAATCTGGCAAACAAAAAGAGGTACGGGTAAGATGTGGTGCCTCTTCGGCAGTTTGAAGACTAATACATAATTACTTTCATCATATTATCATGACCTGTCAAGCCTTTCACCCGGCACAATGAACGAAGCAGAAGGGAGACCACTTCATTTGCTTCTCCCATCTCAAGTATGCCAGCAGTGCCGACATAATGCGTTACAGAAAGTTGAGGAAAATTTAGTCTCAATTCATAAATACTATCCGCTATCCGTAAAAAAATTCATGCGGATGCGGATTAGCGAGGTAGAAGAAAAATTATGCGGATGCAGGTATCTGCTATACCTCTACTCTTTGGTATTTATATAGAGATTAGATCCATTGGAAAAGTGGTATATTTTTTTGTTCTCAAAAAAGCAATGAAAAAAAATGGTTGAAGCAAAAAAATGTTTTTTATTTTGAATTTGACTGCTGGAGTCGGAGTCGGAGTCGGAGTCGAAAATTTTTGTTTAAGTGGAGTCGGAGTCGGAGTCGGAGTCGAAAATTTTGTTTAAGTGGAGTCGGAGTCGGAGTCGGAGTCGAAAATTTTTGTTTAAGTGGAGTCGGAGTCGGAGTCGGAGTCGAAAATCCAAATTTGAATTTAAGGAGTCGGAGTCGGAGTCGGAGTCGAAAAATTTATTTTACGACTCCGCAGCCCTGCAATATACCAATATTTTTCAATCTTCTATCTAATTACTCTTTTCAGTTTTTGGTTATTCTCATTTCGCTTTTCTTTCAAATTGGATTCTTAAATACAAGACAAGCGCTCATTTTTTTCCTCATTTGTTCTTCGCCAAATCCTTTCTGGTATAATAACATTAATTTGCTTACGACAAACAATGGAAAGAATTATTCATCCTTCATTCAAAAATCTTCCTTGGTCGGAAAGTTGAAATGATATTCCTTCTTCATTTTCTATCGATGCATTCATCTGTTTATAGGGTCCTTTTTTCGAATTTAAAGGTCAATCTTTTCATGAGCTTTCGTATACTTGCGGTTTGAGCGTAAAGGTTCGTTACTAAGACGACGGATGTAGGATTCTGAGATGTTTATTTACAAAAACCAACCAGCTGTTCTCGTGAGGTTATAGTGAGATTTTCTTCTCGTTTTTCTTTTTTCGTCTTTTTTTGCTTTGTTGGTATTTCACGTTTTTACACTTACTGAATCTTTTTTTTATATTTTATTATTATAAGAAAAAGAGGGCTACGAAAGTAGAAAGTTTTTGGAAACGAAAGGGAACACTAGTTTACTAATATTTAGGATGCGAAAATATTCTAATTTATACATATTTGAACCATGGACGTTAAAGAATTCTATACCCTTGTTTACTAAATCTCTTTTAAAATTTTATTTATTTCTTAGTTAAAGTTACTCACGCTTAACAAATAACAATACAACTCTTTTTCAATTTCATTTCTCGTCAAACTACGGTTTGCTTGGAATTCTGGTCTGACTTACAAATTTTAAAAGTTATTGAAACAAAAGTATATTTTTATTCCGTCAAAACACAAATTAACTCATCAGAAAAATATAAATTTTATTAAGATTTTATCAAGCAATGATAAAGAAAATTCTTTTAATTACTCGTTATTTTTAGGATGAATTTCATCATTTTAAATGTTATCAAAGTATTTAGATAGCTTCAGATTTTGAAAACATCGTTCAAGCTCATTATTGGCGCGCAAAGTGCCTAGTTCAGTTTCTGAATCTTAAAAGGCCACGGTAGGAAGTTTTGATTGAATTGCTTTCTCACCTTCCACTATAACTTATTGGCTATATGAAAATGACTTAATATTGCACTATTAAAAACAATGTATACTTCTCATGCAAAAAAATAAGGTATTATACGCAACATGGTTGGCAATATTTTTAAAATCATTATTATTGCCCAATTTTTGGCTTCACCCTTTTTCTTATTTACAATAGTAGGAATTAAATTTTTATGGATTACAATATTGTATTTCATATTCGATTCATTATTATTTGTTAATTAAGCTATCATTTTTATTAATTACAAGCAAAAGTTCATTACAATTAGCATTAATTAAAATTTCAATTTTCTCTATTATTATTATTATTATTATTATTATTATTATTATTATTATTATTATTATTATTATTATTTATTCATATCTTTTTTTAACTAAAAGAATAATTATTATCCATTATTATTATTATTATTATTATTATTATTATTATTATTATTATTATTATTATTATTATTATTATTATTATTATTATTATTATTATTATTATTATTATTATGTTTACTATTCATTCCTCTTCCCCACTCACTCAGGTGGTGAGTGGGGTGTGTGAATGTTTTTTTTTGTTTGTAGCTAGAGTTATTACAATGTATCTGTTTAATTTTTTCTCTAGGCCGTTATTTATTTCATAAAGTCTAAAAATGACGTTTATCGCCGCTAGCTAGGTGGTCACATCTGAGGAGTTGAAAGATGGCAGTTGAATTGAGCACAAAGTATTAATTTGTATTTGGCGAGCTTTGACTTAAGTGGTTGGTTTGAGAGTCAATGACTTTGCTGAGTCGTATTGGTCTCCTGAGCAGGAGGATTGGACGTCTTCTTCAATGGGAGAGAGAGTAGGCTGTGGGGTAAATGACTTTCTATTCCCCTATTTCTTTGGACTTTAGGATTTTGCTCGACTCGTTTTGAGTTGTGGAGTGATCTTCTAGGTCCCAACCATCGTTCTTAGTTATAACAAAGGGACATTGTTTAAAGTTTTAAGCCTTAAAAAAAGTTCCTTATAAAATTTTGGGTGTTTGGACACGCCCTTTCAAATTTTTGTTGCCAGCTTCTACTACTGCAACGACTTTTTCACAGTTTATTGTATTTGTTTTTAAAGTTTTCCTTTCACTATGTTTATTCTTCACGTTTACAGTAACATCTTATTTTGGCACTGATTTTGAAACTTTTTATTTATTCTAATTTTGATTTATTGTCACAATCTATGTTTTTCACACAGTTTAATAATCGCCACACTGCTTTTTATCATTTATACAATTGATTACACTGTTTATTAATGGAATTATTTAAGCCCTATTCAGAAGGTAGAGACTTCTCTAAGGTGTCAATCAAATGTCACTCTCGGGGACTCTCGGAAACTAGAAGACTATAATTAATTTTATTGATCAATTAGAGTGATAATGAAACGTGTTTTTATTTATAAACAATTGGAATATTAAATATTAGTATCAGTAATGGAATGATTGTGCCATCTGAGGGCTAGATAAGACATATATCTGACTAATAAATCTCGCAAATATATAAAGTATAATATATAAAAACCCGACACAAATCTTAAATGTGACCTCTCTTCATTGAGGGTAAATTACAAGTCTCTATGTGTAGTTTGCAATTGGTGGAACTATTATTATTAAATGAATAAACTGTGGACTATATTGGATTATTATTGTTAAGTAATTATTCTTTTATTTACGTATTACAATTTGTTTGGTGCTATGGACATGGCTGGGAGCGTAATCCTCTAGCTCTAAATCTTGGCCAACTCTCGATTTCAGCTTGGCATTTGCCCCTTCCGGGTTCTTTGCCATCACAATTTGAATTTGGCGGGTGCTTCAACCGTTTTTTATTCAAAATTCACCTAGTAACAACTGTTATTTCAAATGGTTTTAACGACTTTACAGAGGTACACATGGAAGTATTATTTCCCCTCCCTTACACAGGTGTACAAGTCTTTAGCACACATGCAGAGATTAACTTACAAGCCATTTTTCATGGGTCCCTATGATGTACCTTACTATATATATATATATATATATATATATATATATATATATATATATATATATATATATATATATATATATATATTTTATATATATATTTTTTTATATATATATATATATATATAGTAAATTGTTTAAAAAGTTATTTTAAAAGTATTTCTTTAATTAAGGAGTGTAAAATTGAAATAAGTTAGTTGGTATTTTTTTAGTTGGCCTCTTTTTATAAACAAAAGTCGATCAATTCATAAAAGAGTTAAAATAAAGAATTTGTTTATAAATTGATAAATATACATTTAGTTACAGTATAGGATTATATAATATTTGTTTCATGATATGGACTTTCTTTTTATATAAAAATTAAGTGAAATATATTATACTTTTTAAAAAAGAAAAATGCTTATTTTATAGAAAAGTTAATCCAACGAAAGGTTTTCTGTTTTAAATTACTTATTTTAATTATCGGAGAAAAAAGGCGTTGATTTTAAGGTCTTTATTTGTATTTACCTTTCTAATATATATACTAAATAATGTAAAATAATGTGTATTATGATGTTTTATAAAATTTTTCACCACATTATGAACTTTAATTATTAAAAATAGCTTGATTATTGATGATTATTGATGATTATCTGTAGCTTGCAACTTGCACGCGTTAAATATACCCTACTTTGTCTCCCATAATTTGGGGAAAACATAAAATTAAGAGTACTAAAATCGCAGGTGTGAAAGAAGTTTTATGACAAAGTTGAAAATATTGTAATTAAATTTAATTGCATATGGGCGAAGTTGTTAAATATATTTAAGGTGTTTTAATAAATTTATTCTTTCCAAAAAACAACTGGAGTTTTATTATAAATACGAGAGAGCGTCAACTACAACAACTACCCATGAAGCGGAGGAGCAAGAAGAAAAGAAGAGATACTCATCCTCCCTCACACTATATATATATATATATATATATATATATATATATATATATATATATATATATATGCTCTTATATATATATATATATATATATATATATATATATATATATATATATTTCCACAGATTTTGTTTATTTCTAAATTCACCATTTTACACGGGTTTTCTTTACCATAAAAAACCCTGCCTGGGTGGGTAGGTGGGCAGATCCACGGGAAGTTATCCAGTGCAACCCTGCATGTAGTTTTAAATAAATATTTTGCACTAACCGCAGTTGATTTTCCAAACAAAGTAGTCACTACGGGAAAGTAAAGGAAATTTCTTCGTCAGGATACGAACCGACACATGTTGCGAACGAGAATGAATTGCCCATCGTCTTAACCATAAGGCCAAGCAACGAAGCTAAAATTCTTTGCTTCAAACCAAATCTTTAAGCAGCATGGGGCCTCATTGAGACTATCAACACGTTTTCACAGTCTTTCTCTGAAGTTATAATAACGATAATAATAATAATAATAATAATAATAATAATAATAATAATAATAATAATAATAATAATAATAATAATAATAATAATAATAATAATAACCTAACTTTTGCGCCTATGACTAGGTCGCCTATTTTAGGGGACCCGAACCCTGCCCTAATCTGTGAGGAGGCTGTCCTGCACTTTGGTGTATAATCTGGGGTTCTACGTGAAGTTATTTAGGTTCCGTGCGGTTGACGGGTGGGAGACCGGCGTGGAGTTCCGGTAGGATCTTTCGAGGCCACATCCGCAGCCTACTTTACGGTTGGGGACAGGAAAATTTTGAGCGTCTCTGGCCTGTGACCTGTTGTGGGGATAAGGACTACCCTTCCTTATGAAATATACGCCTTTCCAATCCATCTTGTTATTTACTCTTGCCACATTTGTTTTATTGTTATTTATTGTGGTTTCATTTTTATGAAACTGGCTCTTCAAGATAATACAGTATTAAACCAAGGCATGGACTACTACCATCTGTCGGGTTCTCCGCCTGACCTCACCTCGATCCCTCTTACTCCTGTACCAGGTGTTTGTACTATAATTCCTTCTACTTTACCCGAAATCCCACTGCCTGGTAAGCCCTCGACATCCAGGTGCCCAATCGGTTGGGTCAATTCCGAAAAGGTGCCCCCCGTCCTAGTCGTTCTGGTTTTACTCCATATGCTGCTCCCTTCCGAAACTGCCAGCTGACACATCATTTCCCGATATATTACTTATTGCGATCCACAACCTCCAAAGGAAAAGCTCTACTAAGCAAAGAACCATTATTTTTAGCGATGTACTTGAAAAAGCTCTTGGAGTTGAAGACCCCCTAGTCACGTTAATGAGAAATGGGTCCCTTCTCGTTCAAGCTACTACCCGGAATCAAAGTTCCATCTTGCCATCCTTAACGTCTCTCGAGAACACCCCTCTTATTTCCACTCCTGATGAAATTAGAAATACACCCAAAGGCACAATTTAATCTTTAGAACAGAAAAACGAAGATATTGCTGTCATTTTAAGAAATTTCTAGGTCTTTTGTTACAAACGTTTACATATCTTCCCCTCGTCAGGACTCGCTTGATACCCCAAATCTTCGATTATGCTGACCTTTAGCACCCCTTCTTCACCTTCAAAGGTGAAAATAGGGTCTACAAGCTACGGTGTTCATACGTTTATTCCCCGAATCAGACATTGATTTAAATGCCATCGATTTGGTCATCCCCGAAAATACTGTAGAGGACCGTATGACATATGCCCAGTATGCGGAAAAGAATTTCACACTCCCAGTGAAAACACACCACACTGTAAAAACTGTGGAGGACTACACAGTGCCACTTCCTTAAAATATCCGTCTTACCTGTTTGAACAGGAGGTTTTGGAGTCATGCACCATGCAAAAATTGAGCAGAACAGATGCCATACACTACCTCAAAGACAAAAATATCCTACAAGACTAAGGCAATCTTATGCTATAATTGTACCAGCCCCCTGTTCTCCACGTGTCAACCCACAGACACAACTCCATTCCAGTATAATTCTTCCCCCAAATCCTATCGGGACTCAAACAGTTACTGTAACCTGCCCCATGCATTGCCTATACTACCGACTTTCAAATAGTCCAAAAGCAGCCTTTGATTCAATCCCTCGTTCAAAATGCCACCAACAATACTACTCCGAGAACTAGTTTTCGACTAACCAACAATGAAGCAAGTTGGTTCTTCCTCCACAAAGATTGGAGATCATTTCCTGCCAAGAAAATCTGTCCCATATCCTCCCGATGAGTTCGCCAAACTCACATAAGAGGCCTGCGTCTATGTCCCTTAATCCGTCCCCTACCATTACTCAAATTACTGAAAAAGATGTTTCTAAACAGAAACAAAAGATTAAGAACCAAGCTAAAAAAAATTTCGCTACAATACAAATCATCCGAATTTATAAAGTAAAACACACTGACCCCAGGCCTTTAAAAAATGCAACTCAGAAGAGACCTCGCCATGAGTCATTCCTGAGACAAAAATAATGACATCAATAGATCAGACACCTGATGACCCACTTGATGGCTCACTGATAGTCTCCAGCGTTAGACTTTTGCAATCCAATGGATCCCATATTCGATCCCAATTTCGCAAACTCCAACTTCCTTACGAAAAGGTGACACTTTTCCAGTGACACCTTCCTACACTGCCTCCAAAGTTACAGTCCCATATTCTCCACCCATTTCTGAATCTGCTTGCTTAGCAGATGCTGATATCGCTTCTATTCCTTTGAGCATTTTGGTTTTTCTACCAACGACCAACCAAGCCCACACAATAATATGGACTTGGTTGAACTCAACCAACTTCGCATTCATGACGAAATCCCTCCGCCAAACATCACTGAAAACTCCCCCAAAACCGGTCGTACAACCCAAATCTCTGTTGTATGACTATTCTTTGTCACCAGGAATTGTTACTCCTCCTCGTCGGGACCCCAGTTTCAGCCTTTTCTCCCCTTCTGAATCCACTTCCAACATTACCCCTAGCCACATAGAGACAAATGTCTCAAAAAGATCATCATCATAATATTTATAACAACATAGCGTGACCACCTTCCTTCAATGGAATTGTCGTGGCTACCATTCTAATTTTGAAGAACTTGTCCAGCTAATAGACAAACCTACACCAAAGTGCATATGTTTGCAGGAACTTTAGCCATGTTATCGCGACTTCTTCCAACCGTCGGAATATAAATCGCCACTAACCTCTATAGGAAGAGGCGACGATGATAGAGGAGGGGCAGGAATATTCATTCATAAATCTCTCCCCTGTCCAAAGATCTCACTGTCTGCTTGATCTACTTGGATCCGAGAAGTAAGTTTCCTAAGGCCGACTTAGCTAACCTTTTTAAGCAACTTCTCACTCTGGTTGCTATGCTGGGAGACTTTAATATTCGCCACCTTTTATGGGGCGATTCTGTCACCTCGTCTAAGTCTAAGACCCTTGTTGATCTCCTAACACCCTTTTTCCTGGGATGCCTTAACACCGGACTCACTACAAATGAACGTTTAGATATACGCACTTTTTCCTGTATGGATATTTCCTTTTTCTCCCATTCTCCTATGGATCGCTTTACCTAGTTCCGCTTTGATTACTTATACGGCAGTGACCATTACCCAATAGCCTTAAATGAACTTGCACCCAGCCCAATGTTAAATCCCCATTCCAGCTGGAGCTATGATCGAACAGAGTGGGCTCCTTTTCATCAGGCCATAGCTATCCCACTTTCTCCCATCAATAAGCGGTTCCCGACCATTGATGATACCTTTAACTTCTTCCAGCAAGTTATCATCACAGCAGCAGAAGCGTGCATCCCACAATCTTCCGCAGGTAGGCGTTCGGCAACCCCTTGGTAGTCCCAAGAGTGTGCACAAGCTAACCGGGAGAAGAAAAAACTGTACTGGCAATACAAACAGACCCACACCACCTCAAACATGATTATTTTTAAAGCAGCTGCCGCGAGATAGCCTCAAATTAATCTCCAAACACGTAAACAATACTTTCTAACTTATATTTCGACTATCAACTCCACAATTCCTCTTTCTTCAGTGTGGAAAGTTGTATAGAAAATGTCTCGCTGCTCCAGCAGTTCTTCACCCACAGTCCTCCGTTATGGACCTGATATAACTGATATGATCTCTGCTCCAGAAGCTGTTGCAGATGCATTAGATTATAGGTTTGCAAGCCATTCGAGCTCTTACTGCTATCCTGAAGCTTTTCAGAAATTGAAAATTAGCACTGCACCGCCATACTTTTCAACAGCGAAAGGGAAGATCATGCCTATAACCGTCTTTTTACACTTGCAGAGAATCAAATTGCACTGTCGAATAGACATAATTTCGTACAAAATGCTCCGTTATATTCATCCCTCATCATCAGCGTTCTTTCTGGATTTGTATAGCAGAATCTGTATAAAATTCTCTTTCCATCTGTTTGGACTACAGCTTTTGTATTCTCCTATTCCCAAACCTGGAAAAGATCCAACAAACAAAGAAACAAGATAGAAAGGACAACCAAAGACCAATTTCGCTGACCTTTCATACTTGCAAATTAATTTCCATTTTGGCTTCCGCAAAAATCGCTCGACCGCGGATCCCTTGTCAAGACTGGGCCATGACATCAGGAAAACTTTCTCAACTGGTGGGATAGTTCTTGGTGTCTTTTTTGATCTTGAAAAGCTTAACACAACGTGGAGAACTTGGGTGCTCCTTAACTCCACTCGCTCGGTTTCCGAGGACAGCACCCACTATATATTAGATGCCTTCTGTCAAAAGAATCCATCCAGGTTCAGTGTTTTTCTGTTCTATCACGCACTGTACTCTGGATGAAGGCTTTCAACAGGTCAGTGTTCTAAATGTATTATTATCTGCTCTCGTATTTAATGATATCGTTACTTCTATCCCAGCACCGGTCAACTTTTATCTTTGTGTTGATGATTTGGCGCTATACATTACTGGTGCCAAACTGCCATTTTTTGAACGGCAACTTCAACTAGCTATTGAGAATATTTCACAATATGGTAACTCCCATGGCATCCATTTCTCACCCACCAAAACCTCAGCAGAACTATTTTGGAATAAAGGGAGTCGAAGAACCTGCCACCTTCCTCTCCTTGAACCTCTAACCTTATATGGTTCACCCATTCCTGTAACTTCACAAGTCAAATTTCTAGGACTCATTCTAGATGATTGCCTAATATACGCAATGCACA
>JABUQX010131902.1:5000-32500 GCA_015478945.1 Trachelipus rathkii
ATTGGTTTAAAAAGTATTGGAAACTGTTTTCCTTTCCTTTATACAACATATATCTTCGCACATCCATTGCTTAAGAATATCTTACACTTTTTATATTGTTATAATCATCCTCAAGGAGTGTGATTTTAAAGCGTGGATCAAGATAGGTAGCAAGCACAAGATTCTTATCAGTAAAGTAAATGCTGTTTATTTTTTACTGAATTTTTCCATTCTGATACTGTAGACCCAAGTCCCTCAAATAGTTCTTTTTTCTGACTCTTTTCAAAAAAAATGCAAATCATTTTCATATTTGGGATTATTGCCGAAGCCATTGATTCCTTGTGGCTCAAAAAATTTGTACAATCAACAAAATTTTCAAGTATTTATAGCAATTTTTCAAGAACTTTCCATTGTTTCTAAGCATACAGGTTTGAATGGATCACTGCAATATGAAATGAGCTGTCTTTTGTTCAAAATTTTTAAAAGCATATGATACTACATATCTGGTTTGTATATCCTAAATAAATATGCTGTGGTAAATAAATCTAGTTTGATATTCTTCAAACTTGGAAATAGCTTGGGGAGAGTGATTAAATGACTCATGATTTGTTTTGCACATGGATTTATTTTTTTTACTTCTCCTTTCAAATATGGCATCACTGAGAACTAGTGTCAAAAAGAGTGTAAAAGCAAGGTAATTTCTGGTATGCTTGAGTAACTCCTGCAGCCATATTTGGTGCGTTATCCCTTACTATAACATGAATTGTATTAGGAATGTTGAATTCTTCCATAACATTTTGAAGACAATCACTTATATTAGATGCTGAGATGTGAAAAGGTGAAAACTCGAAGGATAGATTGATATCTATTAGCTCAATTAATTACAAGCCTACAAGGCAAACATTTCACTGCTCACTTACGAGTTCACGGGTATATAATTATCAAAACATATTATATAACATGACTAACGAAACATTGCCAAATGTCTGCCTGTCTGAAAATCCTAACATGATATCTTAGGCTCTACGTAAAGATGCGCCGCTCAATCCAGTTTTTTTCTTTAATTAAATAAAATTCAGGAAGAACTGAAATTAAAATCAATATCGCAGACTTCGAAATATTGTCTTTGATATATCATAAAGATCGAATAAAAATTATTTTCAGATTGTATACCAAAGAACCGGTCAAAGAATCGGTATAATTTTGCCGATTCCGATTCCGATTCCGATTCCTGAAAAACAGCCGATTCCGATTCCGATGCCGATTCCGATTAATCGTCCCATCACTAATATATATATAGGTATATATATATATATATATATATATATATATATATATATATATATATATATATATATATATATATATATATATATATATATATATATATATATGTTGTTGTTATATATATTATATATATATATATATATATATATATAAATATATATATATAAATATATAAATATATATATATATATATATATAAATATATATATATATAGCATATATAGTATATATATATATATATATATATATATATATAGAAAGATATATATATATACATATATATAATATATATATAGTATATATATATATATATATATATAGGGAAAAATATATATAAATATATATATATATATATATATATATATATATGTATATATGTATATAAGAAACATTTTTCTATAAAGATATATATGCAATATATATATACTCTGAAAATTTTAATTAACACAAACCATTATATGAGTTTCATAAAGTTTAAGCTCTCTATTACTTAACTTTTTTTAATAATGTATTTAAACAACTTTTATCCAATAGAGACTAAAAATCTCCTTTTTAATAACTTATGTAAATCAATATTGTTTATAAAACATAGAACGATATCTGCCTATAAATGCTGTTGATGAGTCTTATTTCAACTAAGTTCCAAAATATTAATGAATGACAGTCAAAAAGTATCATAATTGTTGAGAATATCTGGGTATCTTTAAAAGTGGATAAATCTTCTCTTGGTCACCCAGCAGTTAATATTTTCCTGTAATGGTTTTCTGAATTCAAAATCCCTTGATTTTTGTAGTGACAAAATCAAAGCTATATCTTGTTATAGAGATATAATCCCTTTGAATGAGTCCAATTGACCAGCTCATGATCTGAAAGATTCACCTGATGCCTAGTAAACTATCTGTTGAATCCAGCATTCCAACTGTATCTAGTCCAAAACCATATCTTCACTTTATAGTTTAAAATCAAACCCTGTATAAAGGCAATTGTTCCTTCCTAAATTGATAGGTTTGTTGTTTCAACTCCTCTACTCGGGGTAAGAAGGGTACCCCTGACGAGGGGGATACAATTCTAATCGATCTTTCGCTATCGGGAATAACACTATAACGGACTCGATTCAGATTAATTCAAATTTCGGTAATTTTGGACAGAGCACCGCAGTGATCCCTCCTCACCGAGCGCTGCCGCCTTGGTATTTCACACCTCAGGGTAAATTTAAGCGAAGCACAGCAGTGCCTCTTCCAAATAGAGATATTCAGTCCTCATACACTTCACCTCGTGGTGATAGTAGTTGAAGCACCGCAGTGCCCCCTCATATTATATCACTAAATGGTGAATTTAGCCAGAGCACCGCAGTGCCTCCTGTTACAAGAGCTCATCCATCTCGGTTTACATCACCTCGTGGTGATTCTGGTAGGTGCACCCCGGTGCACCCCCTTTTAATGCTCGTACGACTTAAATCACTTCGTTAAACAGTGACTACAGTCGGTGCACCCCTGTGCACCCCATTTTAAATACTCGTAAGACTCAAATTACTTCACCATGTAGTAATTTAGGTCGAAGCACCGCAGTGCCTATGCTTCAGGGCAACTTACCGCCTCATTATATCTCGCCCAGCGGTAGATATGAGCGAAACATCACTGCGTCTCCCGTCAATGAAACGAATTTACCTCGACAAGGTACAGTTTATACGAGTGTTGATCGAAACACTTGTACTCCGAACCGGACCACCGCGGTGCCTCTTCCTACAAGAGCACCAATGCCTCATAAATCACATGGTCGTCCTGAGACAAGCATTCATAATCCTAGGTGGGATCTTTCTCAGACATCATTGATTGCAAATAATGAGCAGTGAAACTCTCTTCAGAGTCAGTGTCGTTCCGTCGTTCCGTCGTTCCTACCGTGGAAAATACTAATTGTTATTCATCTCTCGAAGATGAAATGGATAAAACTAGCGATATGGAAAAAGGATTTACGGCAGAAGAAGTAATACAACACCAGAAGGATTTGTTAAGTCACTATAATAATAATAAACGAGTACACTTTCAACACGTAAACGAAGTAAGTAACACTCCCATACATCATTATAATACTATTAATCAACAACCTTCTGATTTTACATCATCTTCTAACTTTCCTAATACCTATCCCAATTCTTTTCAGGAGAATAATTCAGCTATTCATCCTTCCCTATCTTCGTCGCACCAGACCAGATATGCGGAAAAACCCGTAGATATCATAAATGCTATTAATCCTTCTCTATCTTCGTCGCACCAGATCCGATACGCGGAAAACCTTGATGGTAGCCAAAGTTTTAAAAAATTTTCATCGCATCAGACCATATACTCGGAGAAAATTTCTGAAAGCCGAGATGTGGTCATAGATGATACCTTATCATATAAGGTGTATACCTCTTCGGACATAGAAATATTGCCTTATTCAAGGTATATTCTTCCTGTTAAGGTACAGTCAGACATTGGTTCTTCTCCTCCAGAGAATTTAGCACTTATTACTGAAAGTATGAAGGATTTTCTCTCTTCAGGTACTCTTTTCTTCGAAAATACTCTTTCTACTTGTACTATAGGCAACATTTTGCTTGAGCTGGTAAATTTAGGCGCCGACACGGTTTCTTTTGACAATCATTGCCTACTTACTACCGCTTCTCCCCTTCTTTGTAAAACTTTAGAATCATATGACATTAATACTGTCACAGTTTCTAAAAGTCTCACAGACTCACAAATTAGAGAAGTTTAAAGAGAAATTTTACTTTCTGAGTCTAGTAAGGATTCAAACAAGTATGTTTTAAATAATCCTTCTCGATTAGAAGACATGCTTTCCTTCTTGGTTAAAAATAGAAACACTATTGCTTTAGCAGATGATCCAGTAGGAATCTGTCCCTTAAACAAATTTTCTATTAAACTCATATAAGGCAGTCCAAGTTATGTATACACTCGCCCATACCGTCTTTCGCATAAATATATGGAAGCTATTGATGAATGGGTAGAATACAGTCTCGAAAAAGGTTACATAGACCCTAGTATTTCTCCTAGCTCTTCACCTTTACTTTAAATTCCTAAAGAGACTGGTGGTAAAATGATAGGAGTGGTGGACTACCGTAAGCCGAACTCCCTTACTATCCCGGACAGGTTCCCCTTCCTAATATATCGGTGTCTCTGTTATTAATAGGGTCCGCATGGGTATTCAGCTCCGTAGATTTATTATCAGTCTTTTCACATTTGGAAGTAGAGACAACGTCTCGTCCCTACACTGCTTTCTCCACCACTAGAGGGCATTTTCAAATGAGAGTCATGCCCCAGGGAGCCCTCAATGCGCCGTCTGTTTTCAGCCGCACAATGGAAATGGCATTCTCAGGCTTTCTAAGGGTCGTATGTTTACTATTTATAGACGATATTTTCATCTTCAGTAAAGACATCCCTTCACATTATTCTCATCTTTCTAAAGTCTTTAATGCTCTCAACAATGTTCAGCTTAAAATAAAGCTTAGAAGTGTTCCTTTTTCAAAGGTAGTGTCACTTTTCTAGGTTTTAAAATTAGTGTTAAAGGTCTATCTCCAGATCCAGTCAAAATGGAGGCTATTAAAGGTTTTAAAATTCCTCAGAATGTGTCTGATGTCCGTTCAATCTTGGGATTCTTTAATTATTTTCGCCACATGGTCCCAAATTACTGTTCTATTGTTCAACCTCTTACTTTGTTCCTAAAGAAAAATATTACATTTTCTTGGCAGATTGAACAACAATCCGCTTACGATTCTCTAAAGAAATTCTTACTTTTAGATCCTGCTCTTTCTTTTACTGATTATACTAAATCATTCATACAGAGTACAGACGCTTCTCACTTTGGCATAGGTGCAGTATTAGCTCAACTGGATGACAAGGGGAAAGAAAAACCGTTGACCTTCACATCTAAGATGTTAAGCAATGCTGAAATAAACTACAGTACTACTGAAAAAGAGGCTTTAGCTATAGTACATGCTTTAACCAAAGTTAGAACTATTATATTTGGTTATTCTCTTAAGATCTATACAGATCATTCGGCACTAGTACATTTTTTCCATCATAAGCAGTTGACTGGTCGTTTGGAAAGGTGGAATTTAAAAATTCAGTCTTTTAATCCTGAAATAATACATATTATTGGTAAACTGAATATTGTACCAGACTATTTAAGTCGTCACCCGATTCCAAACACTGGCTACCTCTCTTCTTTTAAGGAGGATGAACCTGACAATTCGTCTGCTATCAGGTTCTAGGTTCCGGAAGATCCTTCTATTGATTTAGTTTAAAATCCTATTCCATTAGCTTTTCCTGACACTAGAGTTTACACTTTTTCGGATGACGTTCACTTTCATGAACAAAGAAAATGTCCTAGATTGTAAGAAATAAACAGGAAGATCGAAAATTCCCCTAATCCGGATAATTATCTTCCACACATTGTAAAAGGTCTGCTTTATTGGATTTCAACTAAAAATAGGTATTTACTAGAAATCCCAGATTCTCTTATATATACTGTTATATTTCTAAATCACAATACCCTCTCTGCAGGACATCATGATGCTGATCGCACTGAATATCGTATAAGGGAGAAGTATAATTTCCCTCGGTTATCTACTTTCGTCTCTTTCTTCTGCAAACAGTGCACTTCTTGCATCGAAGTAAAAGGCTCGAAACCTCATCCTGTTTCTATTAAATCGTACCCTTTACCTTTCTACCCCCTTTCTAGAGTACATCTAGATACTATAGGTCCTCTTTCAAAGTATAAGGTTACAGGTGCTAAGTAAATCTTAATTTTTAAAGATGCACTTACTCGTTATTGCGAGATATGTCCAGTAGCCTCAAGGGATGGCAAAATCGTTGCTAAAACTCTTCTTAATAGAGTTATATTGCACCATTCTGTCCCTGAAATCCTTATTACTGATAGGGTAGCAGAATTAACTTCCGAATTTTTCAAAGACGTCTGCAAAACGTGGAACATCAAAAATCGCACTATTGCTGTCAGACATCCTGCTAGCATTTCTCTGGTGGAGCGAGAAATTAGACGTATTGAGGATTACTTGCGTCATTTTGTCTCTAAGCAGCACGACGATTGGGAATAATTATTGCTTTTGCGCAAATATCCCAAAATTCTACGTATAACTCTTCTATCGGTAATTCTCCCCATTTTCTAGTTCATTTTTATGTACGTAGATTACCTTATGATCTTCCCGACTACATTTCCCCTTTTATAAACAAAACGCAGACTTTAAAAGATCACTTGTATGATTTTAATGCGGAAATGGCTGAAAGAGCTACTGCTATCCGCGAATTGGCTCGCCGGAAGTTAGAAAAAAGAAACTTTCAGAATCGCCTAACAACAACATGCTAAGGCTCCTATTCATCCTATACGTGTTGGCGATTATGTGTATCTTCTTGCTGTTAAACCTCCTCATTTGTCACCAAAACTTTTCAAGAAATGGGTTGGTCTTTATCTTGTAGTTAATGTCTTAAAATATAACAAATATCTTCTGCGATGTTTAGTTACTAACAAAGAATTTGAATCACATGTGGACAATTTAAAAATTCTTCCCCATGCCCATCATAAAAACTGCAGATAATAACCTCTCTTCTAGTTGGCAACCCTATGATCCGGTTAGGAATCCGCCTTTTCCCCCCAAACCTTCTCATATGGTTCCACGAGGTTTTCGCAATCCGCCCCCCCAACCTCCACCTGGGCACCCAGCTCGTCGTCGTGGAGGGGGTACTTCTTCCGATGTTCATTCTTCAGATGATAATGATGATGATGAGTATGTGTTAGTTAGAAACCTATTAGCTCCCCCAGTACCTGTTGTACAATACCCGGTCCAGCAACAGCAACAACACCAGGTCCCGCAACAGCATCACCAGGTGCAACAGCAACAACACCCGGTCCAGCAAGAGCGTCACCAGGTGCAACAACAGCAACAATCGGTACAACAACAGCCCCACGTGGTGCAACAACACCAAAGGAACTTGATTCCTATTTCCCCTGAGTCTTCATTACCCCCGTCGGAACAGTCTTCTCCAAGACAAGTTCCACATACTCCACATCAACAAACAACCCAAAGAGTTCCATCTGACTCATCTTTGGCACAAGATCCTAATGGAAGTTTCAACCCTTATTTACCTCATCCTTTAAGTAGAAACATTTCTCATAGCTCTCTGTAGCTTTCTTCTTCCTTCACGCAACCTAATTTGTCTGGTCAGAGTTCTATTCATAGTTCTCCACTTCTTTCTAGGCGTTCTTCTACCCATAGTAGTAGTCCATCTTTTCCCCAGATCAACAGGATATTCGTGAACCTCTTAGATATTATGATAAGTATCCCAACATACAATCTTCCCCGTCTTTTCCAGAAGAAACATTTGTTAAGGATGACCGACGGAAAGATTCATCCTATCGCCCTCATCCACAATTTAGAGGATCTCGTGCAAACTCTCCTATGAGGCTTCGCAGTTATGCGAGACGAGTATCACCTCCTCCTTTTATTAACCCAGATTCCCCTTCTTTTCATGGAGTGGATCCAAATACTATCTCTTGGACTCCTAATCCAAATGTCCGTTCTAGATCAGTTTCTGACATACTTAGGCAGTTTCCTTTAGATGTATCCAGAGACGTGCCTTATGAATTACCTCCTAAGCTTCCTCCTAAACTTTCTCCTAAGCTTCCACCTAAGCTTCCTCCTAAACTCCCTCCGAAGCTTTCGCCTAAATTCACAGGCACTCATGATTATTCCACTCCTACGTATTCACAGCGAATGTAAACTGTACGAAACATATTACATCCTTTCCATTCTACTCCCATAACTGATGTATCTACGTCCACTTCTAATATTCTTCCCCAAAACTCTACTGCATCCAATACTGCTAATCCTACACCCATTGGTACGGATCTTGCCAGCACTGGAGCTATACCAAAGAAACAAAATCTAAATCATATCAATAACATACAATACATGTCTTATTACCATTAGAACACACATAAATAATTAGTGTTCGTCCTCATATTTGTTCGATGGATTAGTTCTGTTGAATGAAATATGTAAATGTATAAAAATATGTAAATAGTTTAGATTTATAATCGATTATAGTCAGGTGTTCTACGCGTGATTCCGATTGCGTAGTATTTAAGTAAGTCGAATATATCCGTGTGTTTTGCGAACGCGATTTCGATTCTTTAGTATGTAAGTCTCATAATTCTTTTATATGTAATATTATTTTCTCTTTTATATGTTCTATATTCCTTATACTTTTATATGTTTGGGTAATCTTTACCTAACTTTCTACAAAATGAAAAGAAAACAAAATAAAAACAGAAAATTTTGGAAAATCAAAAAAATAAAATTTACTTAAACCTCTAGTTATTAGTTTTTTGTCGATATATGTAGCATTATAATAAAAATGTCCTATATATCTACATGCTTTAACAGTAACTTAATTTTAATACACTTACTTTAAATAGTTATGTTCTTTTTCAGATGTCGATGTTATCTATCCTAATTCAATTCTATTAAATTCATTTAATCATGCTTTGCATGTGTTTTGCCTGCTTCATTTTTTTACCTAATTCTACTCCTGAATATGATAAAGCTATAATGATTAACCCCGGTCTTGTCATGGATTTTGACAGTAACGTTATATTCATTTCTGGTTACTTAGACCTTCGAGTAGATTTAAGAAATTCTGAAGAAATATAGCAACAACTTTTAAATTCCAAAACTGATGTAACTAATTTACAGGAATCATTTCTACCCTTCTTCAGAAATAAAATTTATGATTTCAAATCATCCTCTGAATTCGATAACGAACATACTTGGCGACCTACTCTTTCTCATGATCATTTATCTCCAAATAACATTCAAATAAGAAGAAATATTCATCATGAACGATTTAAAAGAGACATGTTATCATACTTTTCTCCTCAATCATCTTTCAATGGTTCTCTGTGGAATCAAAATAATCACATTTATGTATACCAAATGGACATCTTAGACCGATATGCATCTCATACTCTTCAACAGCTAACTTTTCTCTTAAATGACCCTTGGATAAATTCATATTCCACTAAAACTTCCTTTCCTTCCCGTAAACGTCGTGGACTACTTGAGGTTGGAGGAAAATTTCTACGTTCCATTTCTGGCACAGCTATGGATGAAGACTTGCAATCTATGCAAAAGCAAATAGCTGTTCTTTCTGATCAATCTGATAACGTTAATTCCCTATTCCTACGTTTTAGAGGTCAATTAAAAGCTAATACTAATTCCCTTTCCCAATTAACTCACTCTATAGACGATTTAAGAAAAAAAACACAAAATCTGCAATTGGCCTTTTCTATCTTCAATGCCATAAATCTCTTAGATTCATATTTTTCTATTTTAAATGTTTATATTCAAAATTTATTGGAATTAAGAAATAATATATTAGACGCCTAACTTTTAGCCAATCAAAAGACCACTTCTTTTACATTGTATTCTTTTTCAAATTTGAAACCCTTCATTTCTGAAAGTCTGCAATCTACTCATTTGGACACTATTACTTCCTTCACTCCCGATAATTTCTATGAATTCTTATCTTTCACTTGGACCATCATTGACACTATTCCTTACACTCACATACGGTAACCGCACAATCAACGTTAGCTTCTTAATCGACATTCACTGAAAACTACAACTAATCAGACTACACTCTATCACAAACACAACTTTCTTAGTGAAGGAACGCACAATGATCAACTGATATTCTCCAATAGAATACATCGCTACATGAGTAAATTATAAGCTATAGCCTTCGCTACATAAGAGTTTCATGACCTTGTGTTTCAGGGTCTAAAAGTTCATTCAAAAATTAACAATCTTTCACGCACATGCACACATTATATCCGCCTTTTAAGTATATTATCATACACCGATTTGAATCCACATAACTTACCTCACCCATCAACATTTACTATGACGAGAACTTATACATTACCTTCTATATCACACCACCTGGAGATTTTAGTGTGAGACTTTACAATTATTCTAACTAATTTACTCCAGTATTTATAACATCTTCTGCCCGATTTGAATATTATTGACATTGTAGGACATGAGCGGGGTATTGAATCTAATGATTTTATGCAGGTTATGAACTTAGGATGGCAGACATTTACAAATTATGATACACCTGTAAGTGTGCACCAATGAATTTATTCCAACTACCTCAGATGTAAGATTACCCTATATATAATATTTTACGAAAGGTTATCGTATGCGAAGACCGATGGATTATTATTAGATAAATTATTTGTAAAGTTATACGAATTGGTTTAATGGATCTAATTATGATTCGCTTTTTGTGATATTCTTCACAGGGACATTGCTATTAGAGTTTTGAAGAATCAAAACATAAAACTTACATTTATATTAAATTGAGCATTATCTTTGCTATTAAACATACTCACATATCATCATTTATAGATCTGAACCTAACATTGTTCTTGTATTCAAAATTATTCATAGAAAGTTCTTCTTCTTTAACGGGCCACTGAATCAAAACGATTCGGATAATCGATAACTAAGGAAAGGCGGATACGGATAAGCAATGCTTAAGTGGAAGGTGTGGAACAAGTAGAGGATAAATTATAAGGCTCGACTCTATGCTCATTTATAATCTCATTATTATTATTATGTAGGGTAGTGTTTCTCGTAATTGATATTCTATATTTACGTTGGGGAAACTCCAGGTCAGAAATAATTTACCTATCTTTGGCCAGGTCTATACCAAACGGAAGGTGGGACTATTCATGAGTGATTAAGACTCATTCTCATGCATACACTTTAGAAAATTTTGGAGTTCGTTTCGAGATGTTAAGGGTTTATCATTCTTATGACATTGTTGGGGCTACAAAATTACGTCTCCTTTTCTAACAAAGACCTTCACAAACAAATAGCGCCGCTTATATGAAGTACAAAAACTCACATTATTTACTTTTCGTCGTGTGTCGACATTCGCATATACATCTAAACAACATTTACGTACTCATCATTACCAAAGAATATTACTTTACCTTATCTTAGAACTCTGGCCCACACGTTATCTATGAAATGTACCATGATAGCATGAACCGGCCTTTTTTGTGAAGCGATCCTTATTCGGACATATTCCCAACCACACTTATCAAAATAACTCAACAATCTATTATCCTGATGAGTGTGATCAGGGCTTTCTGGCTATCTTCCACACATTGCCCCACTATTCTACACACTGATCAAACCGGACCTTCCCATCTGATTATTAGATATTTATCATTTATTTTCTCTTTAATATATTAACTTCATATTCCTACACTAAGTACCAACCACATTCATAATACGTTCACTGCTATTCCTATTTTGTCTACTATTGTCACAACTACCTTCAAATACCCGCAAATCTCTCACATCCGAATTAAAACCACCAAGTATAGTTCCTCTGAACACATGGGAATTTAAGTTATCCTTATACTGTTTTTTTATTCCTTTTCTCAATTTGGATGCTACACTCTACTCCTACTACTTCATTTAGATACATAATTTAATTCTTACTGAGGTAACCCCCACATTATCACGTCCGATGGATTTATTATCGCTCATCGGGCTACCTCTCACAGAATTTAATCACCATCTTTGTTCAATCATTGCTCCATCACGATAATAACATGGCACCATACTCTTATACCTATCGACTAATATAGCCTTACTTACAGATATTTAGTCTGGCAAATTTCATCCGCTTCCTCCCCTTACAATTCACTCATATTTACAAGACTCTTTCAGTATGTCTCAACACTCATTTTATAATAATTGCAGCATAACACCGTCTTTTATCTTCAAAGCTTTGTCTTCACGTGACAGTAAAGTTATAGAAAACTATACACCTCACACTGATGTTCTGTCTCTTCATCTTCTTCGCGCACTCCAACATATCCACCATAAATGGAACTATTTTACCCTTCATTTCTACTTATACCTGTCGATATCTGCTTATCCAAACTCTTTTGTTCTCTTCTGTTTCTAACATTTACCCACCAAGATGCATCTGAGTAACTCCACCACCAATACATTCTTTTCTCTACTTTTAGTCTCCAATGTTGGGTATTCAGATAACTCTCTGTATAGACTCTCTCCTCTACCACATATTTACTTCCTGTCTTCACTATTGAGTTTCAGCTACTTTAGCTAGGGGCTGCAATTATCAATCAATTCTAATTTCCATCTCCCATCATCCTAACTTCTTATTTCCTTTTTGGTCAGTAGCCTCTTTTCATCTTCTCTCCTTACATCATAATCTTTTATTCGATATTCAAATATAACTCAATAGACTATCGCAGATTTGGGATTGGTACATAGTGTGGCGCCACAATAATCCACACTACTCTTAGGATCTTCTATCTCAATGATCCTCACGGTGGACTTATATTCAACTATATGTCCTAACATCCATATCTTTCATATATATCCACTTAATTCTTCTTATCTCATTCTTTAATTATCTCTCAGATCAGATTTACTTCCTGTATACATCACTTAATTTCAGGATCATATTTTCACTTCATTTGTTGGGATTGTTACTTCTTATTGCTGTTCACTGTATATAATATCACCAGCTTACCACCTCTTTCTATATAAGTCATCTGCACTTCTAATTCTCAGATATTTAAACAACGTTGCCTTTCTTTTCTTTACTCACAAACCTGGCCCCATATACACTCTTTCTTTATTGGATTCGCTAAAATTGACTTCTTTATTCTACTATGCGGCCTGGTTCGAACAACCTTCCATATCCATTCAAAGTTCAATTATTAGATGATCAAATTTACCAAATTGTAAATTTCCTTCCCTTCTTCATCTGTATTATCCTAACTAAAAACAAATGTTTCATTGCTATATCAGCCACATTTGAATTTAGTCTCGCTCTCACTACATACTTCTTACTACTCACACTTTTCTTATTCTATACCGACGTTTCTCTCCTTATTATATTCTATACCTCTCCTCCACACAATAGGGTCCTCACGCATTTCTGGCCATCTAACTATGTCCACAATATACCTTTTACATACTTTAGTAACCGCTCTCTCTATTAACGCTCTATATCCATAATCTTTAAGAGTATTAGCTTTCAATCCGGAGGTTTTCACATCTATTACTTCTTATAGCATTTATCCACTGTTTCCCTGTAAATTTATTATGTCTGCTCTCTCCTCTTATTCAATCCCAGTTAAGTTACTATATTAAGGCCGGTTACTGGACTTAATTTAGCATATTTACTTTTAATTTTGAACAGTAATTATCATTTATTAGACCCACAACTGATAAATATTTAAAATACTTGGGGCTTCAGCACTCCTCGATTCTCCCCAACAACAGAACTTCTTTCGGCTACTTTCTTAATAAACGACTCTTCAAACATATATCTCACGTTAATTACATTTGCCCATCTTTATCAAATTCTCTACCATAATTATTACTATATTTCTTTTTCTTTTATTTTAGTAATTTATAATCAACCTCTACTTAATTAATGGACTTATATTTATCGCATTAACTTTTAATCGTTTGAATATATCATCTTATAAAACATTATATTTTCTTTTCCCAAGTCTGCGATTCCCTTCTTCCTGAGCTTTTACTTTGTATTTCCTGTTGTAATAATTACTGTATTACTGAATCTGTTTACTTGTATTATGATCCAGCTCCGGAACCCCCTCTCCTTCCAAACTGATATACAGACTATTGTAAGTACTATACGTTGCTCTCACTTTATTTCATATTTCTCATTTAAAAGGATTCATTTGCTCATGTTTCCTCCTCATTATACTGAATTATAAAGTTTGCCGTAACATTTATTATTGTTATATAATCATCTTCCAAATAAGTTTCTCTTCCATACGTTATTAGGGATCCTTGTCCTAACTTCAGATCAACTATTGGAACGTGCTCTACACACCAGGTCTATCGGTCATCGAAAGGTCTTATAAGTTCATAGATAATAGGAGGTTTATACGTTATCCACTTTTGTTTAAATTAAGTAAAGTGAGAAGTTAGAGAGAACTAGCTTCCTCCAGGTTATGGGACATTTGCTATTGCGATTAGGCAGCTGTGAAGGCAGCTTGGGGAGAAAGTTGACTTCTTCGTGGTGGCTATGTTCTTTCCATAATTCACTGTGATGGAATAATACTATTCTATTCTTCTGTTCTGGGATACTTCTTCGATAAAAGTGGACGGTGTCGTATCTTCTTCTTCTTGAGTGTACTTTGGTTCATATTGGGTTTCGAAGTTTTCTTCTTTGGTGTCTAGCGCATTAGGCACGGTGCTTCGGTGTTGTGCATTATTTAATATTCCTCTTGTGTGATGCTTACATTGAGCCATTTCTATAGTTCGTGGTGTGGATACGTTGCGTGTCGCTTAGGTGTCACTTGGTCGGAGGTATGCTTGTACTCTGTTCTTTTTTGGTTCAATTTTGCTATCACTCAATGTTTAAGACTATTTGCGTGTTTCTTCTGGTAATTTAAGACGGTTTTTACTTGTCTGATTTCTTATCAAGTTTTACTATACTTCTCGTTGTTTCTATAGATTGCGACTAATTTCTAGGGCGCGTGGTGTTTATGCGTGTTAGACAGTATGTTTTCGTTATTCATATATCTATAAGGTATTGTTAACGCTATATCCTACATAAGTTTGTTAATGGTTCATGAAAAAAAGGGACTTCATTTTTAATTTGTAGAGAATAAATTTATACATAAGGTTAACTATTTTAATTCATGTGGAAATGAATGTGATTGATAGTCGTTCTGGTTAAGCGGATGTATTATAGTGGAGAGAGTGTGTTGGGAATCGATGGCTGGGAGACCGAAGAAAAATGTTGGATTTTGAGTCAGCAAAAGAATGCCTCTGGAAGTGATGGGAAATGTGAGTTTTGGAGCAAGGGGCGAGATAATATAATGCATAAACTAGTGAAGTAAATGGCAAGGCTGTTTGTTGAGGTGTTGATGGTTTGTGGCTCATACTTTTGGCCTACCATAGGTGGCTTTGAACTCCCACGTCCTTTGCGTGAGATGTCCTATTAGTGAGGGTTCCGTTCGCCGTGTTCCACGTGAAGCCTTCCCTATTGGGTGGATTTTCTGTGTGTGTCCCCTCGATGTCCTTCCCTCACTTAATTACTGTTAAACTTAAAGTGTGAGGTTAAGGCGTGGGGTCTTAAATCTTTTTTCGACTTGTGTCATTATTCTTCTAACTTACTTTTTTCTGTTTTCTGGTACAGTTACGTCACTTTATTCCCAGTTCTTGGGGGAAAAAAAGGTGGTTGATTATGATGATGATTGATATGATATATAATGTACTTTATATATATATCTTATTATATATTATATAAGTTATATAATTTGTATTATTATATTTATTAAATTTATGAAATATTTTTATACTTTTAAAATTTGATAGTTATATGTATCATTTACATAAATAATTGCCATTATTTATTATTTATTATACTTTACTTTATATAATATATATTATATTATATTTATATAATTATATTATATTTATTATATATTAATATATTATATAATTCATTATTATATAATATATTATATATTATATTATATTATATTATATATTATTATTATATATTAATATTATTATATATAATATATATATATATATGACATTACTTTTACATTCATTAAATTAGAAAAGGACTTATTATCCATTTATAAAAAAATTAAAAATATATCAATATACGAAGGAAAATGATAAAAGAAATATAAAAATTGGCAAGTAAAAACTGCTATAAGGGATTAGGAAAGTTCCAAACAACAAATACCTGAACGTACAAAAGGCTCTAAGTTTAGCATAGTACATCTTAGTTACATGTAGTACAATTTGTTGGTCGTCATTAAACTGCAAGTACATCTAGTACATTTAGTTTTACAAGCTTTACCTTTCCATAAAATTGTGTTTAACTTTAAAGTACATAGTTACAAGTTTACAAGTTTACTGTACTTGAACCGTTGGACAACCCCTGAATCTATTATATATTAATACTATTGATAGAAGATTAAAAAGATATAACTCCTTAAACATGGGATGAAATCGGTGCTAACATGGTATTAGTGTTGTTTAAATAAGTTGTTTCTCAGTACCTCGCTAATGAGCTGAGGACCCACATAATTGGTTCCTATAGCTTGAATGACAAGCACTGATGATGAAGTAAAAATTGGGGGTATATGAGCCGTGACGAACAGTACCGTATAGGAGATGGCAGGTAACTGTCGCACCCAAAGATACTTTGTCTTTTCGACTTTTACTTTATCGAATTCCATTCTCTGTTGCTCAAAGATGTATGTAGGTAGAGTTTTTATTCCGTTAGATTTCCAGAGCTTATATTTTATTAATTGAATATACGTGTTTCGTTTGGTAAAGTTTTTGTTTTTTCAAAAAGAAAGTTTTGTCAAATTATTTCAATAAAACACAATATATTGTTTTGCTGACTCCTAAAGCTCAGTTAAAACAAATACCGCAAACCCCAATGGGTGCCCCTCCCAAACTCTGTCTGTCGCGTATTTTACTCGCTTTACTGTTTTACTAAAGCTGTGTTTTCATATCAAGTGGTTCTTTTTCATTGCTTTTCCCTAGTTGTATAACCATTTTGGTCATTTACTTTTCTTATTCTTTCCAATTGCTAACTTCACTGGGACTTACGTTCGCTATTATCCTTCTTCACTTTTCGTGATCTAAGCTAGTTTATACTTGTTATCATCTCTTCTAATTTCTTTCTCTCATAAACTAATTACTTCACTGCTTTTAACTCTAATATTTTTACTTATTTACTTATACTTATATTATCTTTACTTATTATTTTATTCACTATTCACAATTATTTATATATATAATATATATACTATATATACTTTATATACTTTATCATTTATATATACTTATATATTAATATATATATATATATATATATCATCTCATATAAACATCCACCTTAAACTTGCCACCGTAATTAACAACACATGTCTCGACACGGAACAACACACCATACAACAACAACAAACCCAACAACATACAAAAACAATCAGACAAAAACAACAACACACTCAACAACAACAAACAACAACATACAACAACAACAACAACACACAACAACAACAACAACATACAACACTAACTAACAACATAACAATTGCCCGGAGTACCAACAATTATATAACAACCACAACAGACAACAGACTAACAACAACATACAACATACACAACAAACAACAACAATCATTGCCGACATCAACCTAAAAATTTAAGTTCCCCTACATCGTATCTTTTTTATCATATATATATACCCTATTTTCTCGGACTGCAAATAAAACGTTGACTTTCTACAATTCTCCAATGAATAGGCTATACATTGACCAACGTTTTTTCCAACATAACTTTTCTACTATAAGCTAAAATTTTTTCTGATTTGAGAGAATAATTAATAAAGTCCAACTTTATTTCATAATCATTTTAGTGCGGAAACATTTCAGTAAAAAGACAATTTTAACAGAAATTTTAGTATGCAGTCGGGGCAATAGCCTCTCCTTGCAGGGGTCCATCACACCCTCTCTCTCCGACCCATGTTTTACTGCTTCTTTATAGCTTTACGTATTGTTTGTGCACCCATTTGCATGAAAATAAGCAGTAATAAATAAACGAATCTTGATTCACCATAACACGAAATACTGGAACCCGAAGTAAAAGAAGCTATGTTTTACTGAATATATGTGTACATCAAACAATAAGCTGGAATGGATACAGAGTCCGTATAACAGTTGTAGCGATTGTGGTAGTATAGTAGTAGTGTCAGTAGTAGTAGTAGTAGTAGTAGTAGTATAGTAGTTGTAGTATACAGTAGTCAGTAGTAGTAGCAGTGTCGAGTAGTAAGCAGTAATTAGTAGTAGCTCAGTAATCTAGCAGTAGTGGCAATACAAGTATGAGCTTAGTAATGGCTGTAGTAGTAATTAGTAGTAGTGTGGTAGTAGTAGTAGTCTATAGTAAAAACACAGGAGTGATTTTATACTATTAAATATATCACCCAACTCTTTTCAATCGTATACATTTTATTATTTTCAAACTACGCTTAAACACGGACTGAAGAGTGACTAACTTGTGCAAGACGTTTTCCACTGAAACAATTTTTCAAGACACTAAAGCCGGGATAAAATGATCTTTAATTCGTATGCAGTGAATGACAGTCCTCTACCGTAGATTGGCTCTATTTCATCAATCACAGTGAGGATTTGTTTGATAAATGAGTTTATGTAAACTGCAAAGTTCCACAAAACATAGATAGCTGCAAGCTAAGAAGATGAGTCGATCGGGATGCTTTGTTCAGGAGCCTGAGTCCGAGTCCCGCGACGGGAAAGTCTGGCCTACAGACCCGAGTCTGAGCCGAGCTAAACAGTCGCAATATTACTACGCAGACGCTGAAATATTTTCTACTTGAGATGTTATATGGGCGAAAAATGGTGAAATTATATATATTATATATATATATATATATATACTATATATATATATATATATATATATATATATATATATTATATATATATATATATAATATATATATATATATATATATATATATATATATATGATATATATATATATAATATAATATATATATTATATAGTATATAATTACTATAAATAATATAGGCTAGAGTATATATATATATAATACTATATATATATATATATATATATATATAATATATTTATATTATATATATATATTATATATAAAGGTACCCTTCCTGATAGATCCCGAAAAATCACTCAGGAAAGACGCTGGGTACGGGTACCCCAGTTATACCTACTACTATTGCAAGCAGAAAAGTGCTCACCTGCACGTCTCCAAATTCGCCGACGTCCATCTGTTCCATGTAGTGTGAATCTCGACTCATCTGTGAGTGTCCAATCTTCATACCTTGTGGAAATGAATCGGGCAACCCGAACTCCCTGTCAGGAGAGAGCTTGATGGCAAACCTTGTACTACGTACTCTACTTCATTCTTTTCCGTCTTCTCACTGTACGCTCGGAAATCATCACATGTCTGACCTCACGGAGACTGTGTTTAGCTGTTAAACGCTTGTTTGGAACGAACTCACGAAGCACTGCCAGATGAGGAATCTGTCCATCTCTCATCGGACGTCGCCCCTCGGATGAACCCTGACCATGTTCGTCTACGGTTTCTGCCAGTCTCCCTGACCATACGAGGGATTCGACCTGACCGTCGATACGGTTTATTCCGAGTTGGCTGAGCCACAACTGTTCTGAAAATGGCTTGCTTCCGACAGTGTGATAACTCCAATGGCACGTTCCTCTTCTCTGACGATGTCTTTGAAATTGTGACAATATTTGTTAGGTCTATGACTTACGGCATAGGGTTTCTGTTTCGTTAGTTGGTGGGTCTTGCCATCTTTGTTTCTCTCTAGACGAACATACTTTCGAGATTTCGTAATTTGGTTGGTTGTCCTTTATTATGGCATTTAGTTCCATACACGGTGTGGTTACATACGGTATACTACGAAGTTAGTATGACCCAAATAAAACCAAACCCTAGCCTTACATTTCCAAAAATGAAAGAATTTACATTATATTTACGGGTGAGCATTAATTTGTCCTCGAGCTTAAATTATATACATATATTATCATATATATATAGTATATATAATATATATATATATATTATTATATAGTATATAGTATATATATAGTATATATATATATATATATTATATATATCTATATCTATACTATATTACTCTTATTAATTATTAATATTAGTATATATATAATTTATATATATATAATATAATATATATATATATATATATATAATATATATAATATATATAATATATATTATATCCCTTATCTAATATATATATTATATTATACGGGATTGAACGCACCGACATGGTTGGCACTGAGGACAATATACCCGGTGCGTTACGACGAGATATCCTCCAAGCCAAAAACCTTGGATTCAAGAACAGTTATAAAGCAACGGAGCTCCCTTCAAGGCGACATCACCAGTTCAGCCTGTCCTAATCCTCGTTCCTTATATTGTAGATGTTAAATATTGCATAATAATCGCAATTACTTAAATGTTAAAGAAAGAACAATAATAGAAGGTAAGAAACGTAACTGCCTTCTCCGGATGTAACACCGCATGTTTGCGACTGAGACAATATACACCGGTGCGTTACGACTGAGCTATCCTCCCAGCCAAAAAATTGGATCAGAACAGTTATAACAACCGAGCTCCTTCAAGCGACATCAACCGAAGTGTCCAGCTGTCTCTAGTCCCTCGTTCCTTATATTGTATATGTTAAATATTGCATAATAATAGCAATTTTATAAGATGTTAAAGAAGAAACATTAATAGCGAAGGGTAAAGATTAACTGGCCTTCTCCGGGATGAACCAACGCGCCATGTTGCGACTCGAGGACAATATGACCCGGTGCGTTTTACGCACTGATCTATCCTCCAAGCCTAAAAAAACGGTTTCAAGGAACAAGTGTTTATCAGAAAACCGAGCTCGCCATCAAGGCGAAATCGCTTTTAGAAGAGCTAAAACTACCGTCAGTTCCATTTATTGTAAGATTTTTACTATTGTATAAATAAATCCGCAATTAGTATATAATCATCAAAAAATGAAACGAAATTTTTTATGTTCAAAATTTTTGATGGTATTTCTTTTTCAATTATGAAGCCAAAATTTTAGCATAGATTCCAAAAAGTGTATTCATCATTTCCCTGAAGCTTTTGAAGTTTTGAGATATGATTTTTTTGTTTTTTTTTTTTTTCAGTTGCCTTGGTAAAATTTTGCCAAGGATTCCAGCAATGTAAGTTCCTTTTCCCGTTAGCCTGTTTGTACAGTTTTTGAATATGGTTGTTGCTCTTCTTGAGGCTGGCCTATCATATATATATATATATATATAATTATATCTTGTATAGACTATATATATATATATATATATAATAGTATATATATATAATAATATAATATATATATAATATATGGCACCCTCATCCGAAAACATAATGCATGTAACTAAAAAACTATAAAGCTACAGAAAAAAAAATAACATTTTTGATTTCAGCAAGCCATTTCATGGATGAAACTTAAAAAAAAATGTTTTATTTTAATTTTCTAGATATTTATTAATAACTACCTTAAATATTTAGTGTTAAATCTTAGGTCTGGGCGCAAACGCTCTCATTTTCTTCCATTTCTGCAGTAGTACGAGAGCAAGAGTTACCAAATATTGTTTTTTTTATTATCTTTGAAAAAAGTGCCTAATCTTTTTTTATTCCTTTTTAATGGGTTCGAGCGACGGAGGGACAGGAGGGGGGACGAGTCCCCTCCGTCATCCCCGTGGGCCGAGAAAAACTCTACTCTGGTCCATCTGTTGTGGGGTTTACCTTGGATATCTTTAAGTTAAAAAAAATCGACATTTTTGGCAACTTTGACGTTCCATCGGAGCGCTGGAAGCTTCCTTCCTTCTTCTCAAAATTCATTATCATATGCAGAATTTTCCAACATTTTTAGAAAGCAAATGTAAAAATTTTTCAAAAGCGTTTATTTTTTTTATTTCATGGATAAAATGTCCGATTACATAAAAAAAAAAAATTTATTTTCCTGTAGCTGTTATAGTTTTTTTTTCTACATGGCATGTTGCTGTTCGGGAGCTCTGACATAATATATATCAGTATTATATAGTATAATATATGTATTTATAGTAAAAAAAAAGATAAATTAACCCAGTTTTATAAATTATTTTGCTATGTTATTTAAATTAAACAATGATAATGAAATAATAATAAATTAATTAATAATAAACTCAATCAATAAGTCAATAATAATAATAATAATAATAATAATAATAATAATAATAATAATAATATAATAAATAATAATAATAATAATAATAATAATAATAATAATTAATGAATAATCAATAATAATATAATTATAAAATAATAATAATAATAATAATAATAATATTAATATTTATTACTATGTCAAAGTAGTTTCCCATTAAATACATATTTATTCAAAGAAATCTTAATTTTGCCATTTTTGTTTAATAATAGATCTAACTTGTTTCATAAAGTTGAGAACTTCTAAGGGAGTGAATGGATAGCTCAAATAGGGAACTTTAACTTGACCTATTTTTGTAAAACAGTAAAATTTACGATTGTTTCACTGATTCTAATAATATGTTTATGAATACTAATATTTCTTTGACTTTAGTTATATTTCCGAGGTTGCCAGATTTGAAGCGAAATCTTAAAAGTACTTTAGTAGCTTAATTTTAAGATATCAGGTAGCTCAACTCTAGAGAAAAATTTTAGAGATGACCTGGGCATCTCGGTAATGTAGAATACATCCTTTGAGAAATTGGATTGGCTGACTAGATTTGAAATTATTATATAATAAATATATAATGTGCCCGCAATTGATCCGACAAATTTAGAGATTACCTGGGCATGTTTATTTAATATTAATTGATTTTAATTGATTTGTTTTTTTAGCTCATATATATATAATTATATGATATATATATATATATATATATAATATATAATATATTATATATATATATATATATATATATATATATATATATATAATATATATATATATAATATATATATTATAATAAAATTGAAAATTAATAATGAAATTTGAAAAATTACATTGGATTAATGTTTATTCATTCCTGGTTAGTCATCTCCGCAGTACCAATAGATGACTGGACGCTTTCGCCACTGATATATATATATGATATATTTATATATTATAAGTATATATATATATATATAGTTATATATATATATATATATATATATATTATAGTATATATATATATATATATATATATTACAGGCCTATAGGGGTACAACTTAGAATTATTTTCGTCTTAGGGGTACGCGATCAAAAAAGTTTGGAGACCGCTGATCTAGTGTACAAAGCGCGTGGAGTATTTCCATTTTTCATTTTAGAGAAATCTAACGGTGAAATACGTCCAACGTATTCCCCTTGTAAAATATTCAAGACATGTTGTTTGCGTTAAAAGATTCCAAAATTTATAGCAAGCTCGATCTCACAAACACGTATTATTATTTGCCTATTACTAAAGAGGAAGAAATATATTTTACAATAAGCTCACCTTTAAGTGCAAACTCATTTAAATATCTACCTTTTGGCTTTAATAAAAGCACATCATGCTTTCAGCACTTTATGACCATACTTTTTGCGGATCTAGTTGGCTTTTACCTTTATATATTCTACATATTGCTAGCTACGAAAACGGAAGACGAACACGCAGGCTTTTAAAATATGCTTTAATCCAGATAAATATTTGTTTAGGGTAATTAAGCTTAATTATTTAGTGGTTTTAATATAAGAAAGTGGAATAATTCCTTTGCCCCAAAAAATAAATGAAATACTGCAGATAAAACGACAGTTTTAATATTGGACGCATTAGTTTCTATAGACGAATTTCTGCCTTACTTCACTCATATCAAACGACCACTTTATAAATTTATCAGGGGAAAAACGTACTCTAGCAAAAAATCAAATGGTGTGAAAAGAGCAAAACACCCGAAGAGTCATTTAAGATTTATATTTACGCATCAGAGTTTCACTTTTAACCGTGATTATGATCGATAACGAGAAAAGTTCCCTGTTTGCATTTATAGGGGGAGTTTAAATACCGCAGTACAAAGGTATGCTCAGGTGAATAAACTATTGTAGGGCCAAACGAAACTATTTAAGCTATACAGATTCTTACTTGCGGAAAAACCGATAAGATTCCTACCAGTTCACGTAAACTTTTGAATAAAATAAATAAAAGAAATCATGTTTGGTATTATAATGCCAGAAAAATGAGAAAGTTAACTTTTTAAACTTCTTATAATATATAATTAAGAACAATAGCAGTTAAAAAAATGCTTCATTAAAATATTCAGTTGTGAATAAAATTCTGAATGATGAAGATCGATCGAACAAACTGACTTCTAAGAATTTCGAAAAAGTTGACCCTGCCCTCCTAACCCTTCCAGCTAGTGAGAAGTCAACTTACACACAAGGGAACAATGAGGAAAGGGAGCTCAATCCAATTTTAAACATACCTACCTTAAATTCTCCGTTTATTCATAGAAAACAGGAACTAGCAGAAAACTAGATTAGAGAATTATTAAGGAATAAAGTAGAAAAAGAACAAAAGATACAGAATTTTTAAAAAGTACTTTTAGTAATTTGCTTACAATTTATAATAAAAATGCTAAAAGGGTAGTAAATGGGTTTAAAAGGAAAATAAATTTTAGCACTATTGAAAAATAAAACAACAAACACTCTAATATTTAAAGGCGATATTAATGAAAACAGAAAAGTTAACTTTTAAAATAATAAAGCGAATCTATATTCATGAAAAAGAAGTCACATTATATATTGACATTTCTAAAGGTTATGCCCTTATCTTGTCCCGGATGAATATGTAAATGAGCTCATATATCAACTAGTTTCACCAACACGGTCATTTAGGTGTAAATAGAAAGTTGATAAGCATACGTAATGAATTTGTATCTAAAAATATTCATTGACGTGTGAAGGACTATGTTAGATCCTCTTCTATTTACCAAAAAAAAATAAAGTAGTGACTAGAATCAATCCTGAACATTGAAATTTTCAGGAAGTGATAGTCACGTTCGCGGTCATGCATGTGGAACTGTTAAAACTTCCGAATGCAAGGGGTTATAAATATCTGCTCACGTTGATTGACAGATACAGTAAATATATTTTGCAAATTCCTTGCGAGAAATAAATGCGGAAGAAATTATTAATGCTTTCATTTACGAGCTATTTCCGTTCTGTGAAATTTCCAGTGTTCTAATTACAAACAGAAGATAAAATTTTACCAGCCAGTTTTTTAAAGAGATGTGTAGTTTTCTAGGTATAGAACATAGTACAACCTTCACTGTAAATCTAATGGGGAACTGATTGGTGGAGCATTGTCGCAGAAGTCTGTTAGCCTGTCTGAGGTGCATGTTAAATGATTAAATGATATGATTTATGACCTCAGGACTGGACTAGTCTCCTGCTCATAATACTCATTACACTGAGGCTAGGACCTGTCCTAATGACTGGTATGTTATCATCGAATTATTGTTTGCACAAAATTTACTGTTTTGGGTGGTTTAGTGAACCCGAAAGTACAAGAGATGCGTACGAATTATAATAATAAATAGTCGATAAGCTGTTTGCACTGTTAGCAAAATCTTTCCCACCGTTCACTAATAGTAAGAATAGAAACTTGTTTGTATCTAAAAACTTGCATGAAGCAAAATATGTGATTGCAAAGTAAACAGAATTTAGTATTGGAAACTAGTTCGAATAATTAAATTTAATAAAAATAATGTTTTAATCGAAAAAATGGAAAGTCCCAATTAGAGAATTTAAGAAATGTGGAAATTAATTATAACCTAATTGACGAAGGATGAGAAGAAAAATTATAAAGAAGAAAAAAAAAGAGATGAAACAAATTGATAATAATAATCATAACTAAAACTTTCTTTTTCAGGTGGTAAAATCTTACAGGTGGTTGAATAAACTTTATAATGACATTGAAATATAAAATTATGGTTACAAATGTTGTATCGCTTATTCTCATGCTATCGTAGAAGAACATTGTTTCTGTCCTAAACTTTTAAAAGAAAATTGCAAAATGAAGACGTTAATGTTCCGTTTTAAAACTCGAATGGAACTCCGAGGATCACCAGATATATTGAAGTCGATATCGACTATCAGCTCTTATTAAAATTTAGTATATAGAGAGAATATTTTATAAATAAATTTCACACTCCGTAACCTGGTTAATGCTGCTGATAAAAACAAGTTTTGGACCATTTGAATTTTAAGTAAGACTACCTGCTGATTGATTATCTTGTGAGCATCTTAAATATCGGAATTTTGAAGGTGTGAAATTATTAATCGAAATTACGTATAAACATTAATCTTATTGCTGCTAGAATTTAAAATAGCATTTTTATAAACTATGTAAAATATATTGCTTTGTAACATTTGCAAGAGTTGCGAGAAAAATAGAAATCAATAAAGGAAAAGCTTTCATTATTTAATCAATTTGTTTCATGTGATATAATTGGCTCTTTTATATATATATATATATATATATATATATATATATATATATATATATATATATATATATATATATATATATATATATATATATATATATATATATATATATATATACAGCCCTACAAGGTGCATTGATCCTTATTATCTTGTTATGCTCTGATTATAGGTTTGATAGGCTTGACTTGACTTGTTTACAACCTGAAGCATGGCATAGTTATAAGAAGCAATGCTAGGGGGGGACTTTGTGCATCCCTCCGGCCATAGCAGTAGTATGTGCATTTGTTGTGCATTCGTGCATATATATAAATATGCATATATAATTGCATTTGCATATACGTAATTGCATATACGTATAGTGCATATATAATTGCATATATAATTGCATATCGTATATTTGCATATACCTTATCTTTCAACCTTCATTTTTTCCCTTCATTTTTCATATAACTTTCCCGTCCTTTCAATTCACTTTCTTTATCTCTGTTCCCAACTTTTTTTTAATTCTCACACATTAGTCCCTTTAAATATCTGTACAAGGTTAGCCTCCTTTTTTTCCCGTCACAGCCCCTTGATCTATCCGGTGCCTCTTTCCGCATGGGGTTTCAGTTCACCCCAAACTTCTTCCCCGAAAAGAAGAAGAAAAATTGGTCCTTTTAGCTTACCTTTGACTGGGCCGCCAATTGTAGGGAACCCCAACCAAGGCTAACCACTGAGAAGACTGTTCTGCACTTTGGAGTATAATCTCGGGCTCTACGTGAAGTTATAAGGTGCCGTGTGGTACGCGAGGGGTAAACCGGCTTAGAGTTCCGGGGGGATCTTCACGAGGCCACATCCACAGACTACCCTACGGGGTAGGGTCTGGGAGATTGTATGGGTCTCTGGACTGTAACCTGTTGTGGGGAAAAGAATTACCCTTCTTTTTTATGAAATATACGCTTTTCCAGCCCATCCTGTTTGTAACACGGTAT
>JABUQX010131902.1:37500-38635 GCA_015478945.1 Trachelipus rathkii
AGAGGCCCTCCATATTTCAACAGCAGTGGTAGAGGACAGAACAATTTCAGTAAACAGAAGGAGGAAGGGAAAAACACGGCAGCGTCCGGAGTTTTAGAGAGCGGCGATAGAGTCCTGAATGGATCAGGAGAAGAGCCGAATCTCCTTACTGAAACAATGAAGGTGGAAGATGACAATTTGTCACGCCATCTACCTATAACTTATGGGATGGTGAATGGATATCGGATACTCCGAGATACTGGTTGTAGTTTCGTGGTCGTACGAGAAAAGTACGTACCTAAGGAATGTTATGTTGGTGACAACAAAACAATGAGGTTGTTGGACGGAACGGTGAAAGAGGCTCCACTCGCGACTATTGATGTGGATACCCCTTACTATGTGGGTAGGACTACCGCAGCAGTGCTGCCGGAAGTTGTTTATGATTTAGTTATTGGGAATGTCAAAGGTGCATTACCCCCGTATCAGCCGAACCTCGCGTGGGAGACGACTGTGTGTCGAGGTCCTCATCTTGAGAAGGACGGGCAAATTCGAAAAGGATTGCTCCTCATCGCCGAGCATGCTGAGGAAGATTCAGCCAGAATAATCTACTGAACGAATCATACTTATGGAATGAAGAGCCTTCAGAGAAAGAGTAGATTTTTTAGAGAGAACCTGTCAGTGTCACACCCTTTTTGACATCATCAAAAGATGTATATAAAGCCGGACCAACCACTTGAAGCACCATTGTGTATAGTATAATAATTATTAAAGGAATACATGAAGTATTGTAGCAAGCGCCAATTGTAAGTTTGTTTTACGAGCTTTTCTCTTAAAGTAAATAAGCCATTGGTGACTGCTATAACTACTTCATTATTATTATTATTATTATTATTATTATTATTATTATTATTATTATTATTATTATTATTATTATTATTATTATTATTATTATTATTATTATTATTATTATTATTATTATTATTATTATTATTATTATGGGGGTACATCAGCGTAGGCATGAATCATGCATAACTCGACATGAATATAAATAAGAGTGGGAGTATAGGTGTGGGTATGTGCATGGGTATGGGTGTGATGAAGGTGTAACTACATCTGTGGGTGTGGGCGCTTCTGTCCCTAAATGTGTGGGCGTTGG
>JABUQX010131903.1:0-12657 GCA_015478945.1 Trachelipus rathkii
CAGAGAGAGATGCAGTAATCAGTATCAGGTAAATAGCAATACCACTCCATCCTGCAGTTAACCTATCCTCTTCCCACCCGCCTGTGATCTAATGTGAGCTATTGATTTCAGTCTATTTCAAGTATCTCATGATTTGGAACAGTAACATAAAAATATGTCTTCTATATACTGATAACAGCTACAAATATACTGCTTAACCCGACAAAGTTTCTTAGCATCATATAAAGCTAACAAATCCATGAACTGCGAGACTTAGGAATTATAATCGTACAAATTGCAAACCTAACATAACCTATGCGTCTTGAATAATCAGCTTAAACATCACTGAAATAAAGTTTACCCTACTGATGCATGGTAACTAGCTAACAGAAAGTACATCAGCATTACTCGATATGTTCCACTTTCGAGATGATTAGCACACGTAACGATCCTCTTATATCACTATACAAGACATCCCTTAACAAGTGACAATTTCTATCAAAGATGCCCACCATCTTGAATATGAAGATTGACACGATCTTCACAACAGCTCAAGAGGTGTCACATCCAGTTTTTGGAGTTCAAGTCACTTGACTCTGTGACATAACACGTGACCCGATTCAAGCAAAAGGCTAGGAGCAAACCTAACCATTATTTCACAAAAACTTAACTGCAGTTCACGTTTCAACCGACTCACCGTTAGTTAACCAGTAATTATCCTTACAAAAACTCATCATTTCTCGTACAAATCAATGTTACTTCCACATTGTCATAGTAATATTTAACATAACGTCTCTAACTCTAAGAATATAACAGTTTTCATTAACTCAAGAGACTACAAGCAACACAATTACCTTCTAGGAAAAACCCAGGGGATGCGCCCATTGAAAAAGGGTATGAATCCTGCGAAGGGGGATCACCCGCGAAGGGATGTAAACGGGCTTTGAGGCTCAGCCCGAAGGGCTGTTTCATCCATAACTCAAAGGAGTATGCTAAGCAAAACATTAACCTTCTGAGAGAAAACCCAGGGGATGCGTCCGTTGAAAGGGATTGAATTCCTGCTTGAGAGGGGGGATCACCCGAAAGGGGTGTAAGCGGCTTTGCCTCCGAAGGGTAGTACGATCACCCCGAAGCGAGGTATAGGCCTCAGCGCCTTCGGGCTGAGGCCCAAAGCCCGTCTACATACCCTTCGGGGATCCCCTACCCGTCAGGATTCTATACCCTTATCAATGGGCGCATCCCGCTGGGATTTTCTCTTCAGAAGGTAATTAGTGTTGCTTCTAGATACTCTTGGTTAATGAACGCCCCTTCGGCTGAGGCCCAAAGCCCGCTTACACCCCTTCGGGGTGATCCCCCCTCTGCAGATTCACACCCTTCAAGGGGCGAATCCCCCTGGGTTTTCTCTCAGAAGTAAATACGTGTTGCCTTTACCGCATATCTTGTTAATGAAGACTGTTTACTGTCGCATAAGTTAAGTACGTTATGTAAATTATTAACTATGACAGATGCTGGTGAAAATACAAACTGATTTGTGTGTGTCAAGGAGAAAATGATGTAAGTTTGTTTGTGAGGTAACGGATGAGTTCGGAGTGCGATGTTTAGCTAACGGTGTGGATTGGCTTGCTTAGAGAGAGAGTTAACCTAGGTTACTTAGAGGTTATGTTTGTTGAAGTAAGTGGTAGGTTTGGCCTTCAGAGTCTTTGTGCGAATGATCGATACGGATTGTATGTCAGCGCAGGTCAACATGATTGCTTATAGTGTGCTCAGTAACGAGTGACACTCTGTGATGAGAGCTTGATAGTGTGTGTCATTGCATAGTTCAGAGATGGTGGCATCTTTGATAGATGGTCACTTTGTTTAAGGATTTATACGTGTAAGATAATTAACGGATTTAACCCTGTTTCGCGTAATAGGGGCTCAGAAAAGTGGCGGAACATATCGAGGAGTATTGCGCTTTGATGGATCTGCTTGCTAGTTTAAGCCAATGTATCAGCTACGGGACGTCTCGATTTCGCAAGGTATGTGAGCATGCATTTATCTCATACCGGCTAAGTATGGGATTAGCAGTTTGCATTTGTACATTTATCAGTTCCTAGTCGCAGTTAGTGATATGTGTATAGCTTTATTGTAGCCTAGAATGATCGTGCAGGACTGGTGTGATGCAGGTTGAGCGCATATATAGGCTGTGTAGGTGTCTTAGTTAAGTGAGTTACGTTAAGGCATACTGATTGTTATGGATTATGTTGGTCATAAAATGAGAGGTGAAGCCTTGGTAATGATAATGAACTGAAATCAGAGATAGGCTACAATAGATCACCCGTGGGGTGGGAAGGGGAGGGAGCAAAGGGCAGAGGTGGATATGGTGGTTTTTGAATAGTTTACTGATTTACTGATTTAACTGCTTTTAAAAAATCAAGTAAATTATTTTTCCGTTTTAATCGCTATATTTTACCTTTTCAGAGGAACTTTATTTTTTAATGTTATGTTAGGATAAAAATTTTGGTTATTTTTGTTGATTGTTTGGTTAAAAATCTTTGTTATGGTTGGCGATTATTCCGCTGGGAAATTATGCATATCTGAGAGTCTGAGGTTATACAACGTGAAATTTTTGGTTAAATGGTAGCGAAGTTTGATGTAGACAAACATTTGATTAGGCGGCTCATGCATTTATACTCTTTGTCAGTATTTGATGATTGACAGGTTTAATGGCTAAAACGTATTAGTTAAATACTTACGATGTTAATGTAAAATTACATTGATATGTCAGAGATATGGTTTGAAGAAGTGTGAATAGGTTTTAACCGTTTTAGGACGAAGTGTTAGTTATCTTTAGCTGTTGTTTAAGTTCGATATAGTATGGTTAATGTTAGCATAATCTATTCACTGCTCTGATGATACAATTAAACAAGGTTTAATGAATAAATCTGTTGCTAAAGTATTACTGGTTCAACGTAAAATTACGTTTAGATATGTTGGAGACTATGTTTGGTAAAGTACGAATAGAGTTCACGCCTTGTGACTGCAATGTCAGTTGCTTGTACAAGGTGGTTAAGCTGTGGACTGTTCAATGTTAACTCGTTTATTTCGTGCTTAAGTTGTGGTGTAGATTCGTCGTTGCTACATATTTTCTAGCTCTGATGTAATGCTATTGTTTAGCTTCTATTAAAGTGAAAAACAACTGTTAACGTTAGCATATACTAGCATCTAGTCATACGTTATTCCAAGAACTCTCATCTTATGGGTTACTTATGGTTATTGTCTCGTTTTGTTGTTGTTGTTGTTGTTTGGTGCTCTTCTCTGAAATATTTAACCCTTTTGAACTGATATGGTTTCGTGCGTCTTATTCTTGTTTAGGAATCTGCGAGTTGAAAATCGCTTGATTTGATTGAAAAGAAAGAATCCATCATCGTACAGGAGAAAACACTTGATAGCTACAAAATACATTTTTTTTTTTTTCCTTCCCCCTTATTCAGTAAAAAAAAAGGATTTAAAGTTTTTTTTTTTTCGCTGTGCTTGATACGATCAATGACACATCTCCCTGCTCTCGTATCGACTGCTTGGCAGAAGTTACCTAGTTGGTCTGCGAATAACCTTTGGTCATTTAATATTTAATTCGTAAAGCCGAATGGCGACTGCTACAATGCTTGTATTCCTGCTCAGAGGGTCAAATATATAATTTATATTTAGCATCACTTTATGCAATATAGTTAAAAGGCGTAAAACTCATATTTTTCATTAGTTTACCGAGTCGGTAACTTTCGTGAAAGGAGGCCGGAAAGTCGTAAAAAGAAGATAAGTCCCTAAAAACTTTAACCTTTTTCGTATTTACGTGCTTGGTTATTTATAGATGGTTTAGGATATGGTATGACACTTTTTTTGATAATGTTACTCAGTGTCATGTAAGATTAACTTTATTATGTTAGCGAATATGCTTGGAAAAAGTATGAACGGGTTACGTTTTGTATTGTAAAGTTAGTTACTTACTGGTGTTAAATGAGTGTGAACTTTGTTAATGTTAAACAGTTATGCTCGTATGTAAGTTGTTGTCTAGGGTTGTTGTCTTTGTTGGCATTGATTTTCTTAAGTTCATGTTATTCGGGCTATTGTTACGTTTTATTGTATGTGCGAAACTTTCGGTCTACGTTAGCATACTTTTCGGCTGCAGCTCTGTATGATAATAATCACCTGGTGTGTAAGAAATTTCTAGTTAACATGTTACTCTTCTGTTAGTGCTAAAAGATTAAACCGTAAATATGTTAGAGATAGCGCTTGAAAGTAAGAATAGGTTACCTTTTGCATACCATGTTAGTTGCGTTTCTGGTGTTAAGATTGCTGGAAACTTTGTGTAAGTGTTAACTAGTCTTTAATTACGTGTTTAAGCTGTGTTGAACGGTTTGTTCTTTGGCGCATTATTTTCTTAGTCCAGTTGATGCTATGTTATTGCCTTTATGATCGGTGGAAAGACTTTATTCTGTTAAGCCAATACCTTTTCGTCTTGTCTGGTATGATACAGTAACCCAATGATTGTGATACTATATTATTGTATTAAATGTACTTGTGATTTGCTGTAAGATTACACCGTTAATGATATATGCGCGCTGAGAGTTTATGCTATCGAAAAGTAAGATTAGGATTACGTTGTTGCATTCCATGTTAGTTGCGTTAACTGATGTTAAGTGTGTGACACTCTTGTGTAACGTGTTGACTGCTTATTCCTGTTAACGATGTGTTAGTTTTTTTAATTCATTATTTAATTTTTCGTTAAGTGTCAGTTGATCGGTTACACGTCATGTTTAGCTTTCTATTAATGGTGAGAAACTTTATTATGTTAGCATATATTCTCATTGACTGTATGATAATTAACCAACGTGTTTTTGAAGTAAATTATTTGTTGCTAAATGTTACTCTTGTGTTTAGTGTGTAAAGATTAAGCAGTTTTAATAATGCTAGAGTTTATGCTGTAAATAAGAAGTAGATTAGGTTACCGTTTTGCATACCATTGTTAGTTGCTTTTACTGGTGGTTAAGTGTGGAAACTTTGTTAACGTTTACATGTTTATTCTCCTGTTTTAAAGATGGGCTACGGTTTCTCGTTTGTGGGTTACATTCTTCAGTCAGAGTGATGCTACACGTAAGCTTATTTATTAATTGTGAAAACTTTGTTACGTCATGCAGCTATAATTCGTCTAGATCTTTGTATAATGAACTTATGATTCTTTATGTGTATGTTATTTCAAAAATGATACTTCGAAATGTGACCTATAATCAATAGACTCAATAGATTCACCCAGATGGTCAAGGACGGTGGCAAGGGAGGGGGGCTGGATCGGGTGGTTTGAATTTAGTGATTTACTGCTTTAGGTAATGTAAAAACGTAAATTTGTAAGTTTAAACATAAAAAAGAATAAGAAATTTTATTTATTTATTTTAATTTGTATTTATTTATTATTTTTACTTTTCTTGATGGTTCTGGAAACCATTATTTTCGAAAATGCTAGCGACCCAAATAGTACATATTATAGAGACACCAAAAATTATTGCATCATTTCACACCTAATATGTAATTAACTGCAAGCCCGTCACCGGAGCCATGCACGGTCGCGCAGTCCTGTCACTCATCCTACTGCCTCCTTCCTCATTTTCTCCACCTTTCCTCATTCTTCTTGCTTCGCTCATTCCTCCGATTCTTACGCTTTCTTCTTCCTTTTCTCTTCTTCCTCTCTTTTGCACTCTGTGCTCTTTTTTCAGTTGGGCGCCACCTCGAAAATGGGGGTCCTAAACACCCTACACGGGCTTATAACCATCTATATTCGAACTCTACGAATCAATAACAATTGATATTAACACACCACCCCAATATTGTATTATAAAACGAATGTTTATTAACTCGGCACCGCGTCGGCTCCAGCACCGGTGCCACTACCTGATGTCTGAATCTCTTCCTCAGCCTCATCCTCCTTCTTCATTCTTCTTCCTTCCTCCTTCCATTTCTTCTTCTTCTTCTCCTTCTTCTCTGTTTTTGCAATACACAATTTCTCTTCTCTTCTTTTTTCCACCAAAGGGGGGACTCTCCCTCCGTGGGGTCTTGAACGCCGAAAACCCGACCCAACTCGTCCGTCTCCGAATCCGACTCCAACCACCGACTGTCTCGACTCGTCTCCTCCAGCCCTTTCTCTTAGTTCAAATCTTCCTACGATCATTTTTATTTGTTTTTTTTGTGGGACAGCGGCCCCCCTTCCATGGGGAGGATGCTAGAGGGACGTAATTCGCGTCTGCCGCCGCGATCTACGTCATCATATCAGCTCACATCCAAATTTCACTCCGGAATATCGTTAAGCCGTAACATGGGCTTATTCAGGATGAATTTGACCTTGGCCTTAAGGGGGCAGCACCCCCTTAGGGTGACCTACGGCACTAAAAGTCGCGCTTGTCGACTCATCTCTGTCTCGATTGGAAATCAGTTAAGCCTAATTCTTGCTTCAAGCTCACACACGACCACACAAAGGTCGTTAGCGTTACTACTTTCACCTTCGCTCTCTGGGGGCGACCCCGCCTCTAATATATCAATCTCCAGGACATTGAAATTTACACTGGATTCGTCCTATCCCATATATAGATTATATCCAAGTTTATAAGCATAGATATCTCTTATTCCTTCAATATCGAAAAGGCTGGTCTTCGGCTCAAACCGGACATCACTACAGCGATAATCGAATGTTATTATTGTAATTATTGTTACTCCTTCGATTACATTTTCAGTGCTAAATGAACAACCAGAGCACGTGAAAGACGATTTATAATCGTCGATTTAGGGGTCAATGCGATTCCACGATAAATCGATGGAATCCATCCAAAAATGATTCTAGTCGACATTAAAAACCTTGCTAGGAACCAAAAATGGCCCGTTTGAGGGCTACCGGCCCCCTTTTGGTGCTTAAAATCCGTTGAGTTCAAGGCTCAGAACTCATCGGAAGTCGGTCTCCAGACTTTAAATTCGTCACACCGACCCTTAAAAGAACCCTAGTTTGGACGTTATCAAACGATCCAAAATCTGAAATGAAATGATGGAAATGTCCAAGCAGCTGGAAACGACATGAATTGGAAATTTACCATAAAGACCTCGAAAATTGGTTTTTCAAATCTTTGCCTTCCGATGTGCAGGCTGGCCAATGGGGAAAATCCCCAAAATCCGCCGGAGTTGGGGATCTTGACCTGGATTATGAACAATAACGTTAAAAAAGTAGCTAAAAAATGCTAAAAAATGCTAAAAAAAAAAAAGGTCAAATTTAACGGATGGGAGGGGCTCCGCCCGCATTTATGGAAAGGCTAATACCTCCGGCCAAAGGAGTACGCTATACGGTAAAACCACAAAGATGGTAGTAGTACGGGGTCATCCTCGTCTTGTTTTTAGCGGTAGATTTATCCACTCCTATACTACTAACATCCACTTATTTTGAATCCGTGCGTTTATATACACATTATAGAATGACTGGATCTGGATATCTGGGTTTGCAGACTCTATATAAATTACGAACCCTCTTGCAAACAACGAATAATTAGATCAAGGGTCTATCGATGAAGAATTCATCCGAAAGTTCCATGAAGGCATAGAATTTAGAGAAGGCAAGTACCATATTTAACTTCCATGGTACAAAGATATTTTAGAAGATGTCCCATCTAATCATCAAGTGGCACTTGCCACTCTTCATCGCGTTAAGAAACGGCTTGACAGTACGCGATCACTTTTAGCCTAACTGAGAGGCTTTCAGCAGTATTTGAGAGAAAGAATCATTGAGACTTAACAAGTTTCTCCTAAATATTTTAATAAATATATCTGGATTATACATCGTCCGGTCATGTAAAACAGGCTTCGTCAAATTAATCACACAAAAATCAATAGCCGGTGTCTCTCAATTGTAGCTTGAAGGTTGGTGGTTGTTGCCCGTCATTGAATCAAGCATCTTATCCAGGAGTAGATTTGATGGCGTCTCTCTTTCGTATTCTTATTTCTTTTCGTACGAACAAATATGTTGTTCTTTCAGACATCTCAAAAGCCTTTCTTCCAATTCGCCTCAAACTGGAAGAGGATAGAAATAAGTTTTTTTTTTTTTTTGACTGAAGGTGAAGTGATACAAACCTATCGTTATGCCACAATCATATTTGATTTATCAGTAAGAACCTATGTACTAGGGGCGGTTATTAAACATCGAGCTCAAAAGTATCATTTAAACCTATGTACATCTATTCTAATGAATAATTTATATGTTGATAATCTTATTTATACAAATTCATCTTTAGATGTTCTGACAGACATCTACCATACCATCAAGCTAACACTCGTAAGAGTGAAGGAGGCTTCAATTTGGCATCGTGGAACTCTAATCCTCCTGATCTCAGGGACTTATTTTCATATGAGAATAAACTCTCCACTCATTAGTGTTCTAAGGAAAGAGGGCTAAGATATTTATTTGATACATCAGAAGATTCGCTCAAGCTAAGTGATTATACTCTTGGAACTGTTAATTCCAAGAGGCAGTTGTTTATACGAGAAATCTCCAAGATGTGTTTCGATCCCACTCTCCATCTTTTTCTGTCGGATAAACATCCGAGTCGTTTACTGATCCACGGTAGACTGGAGAACGAGAGATAAACTGGGAATAATGAAATCGAATTTAGATATAAAACAAAATCCATAGGGAGAAAAGCTTCGTCAGGAACTGTATTCTTCTTCTTAAGGAATATTCTCGTTCTCCACGATCCTTTGTTTCGGAGTACCCTCGAACCAGTTTAATTTTGATATATTTCTGGTCGACTAGAAGCACACAATGTTTAATGCGTTTTTTGGTTATGTTCTTCTGATATTTAGATAACCATCTTCGTACTATGGCCCAAGAGAAAAAGGTTGCTCCTTAACAGAAAACACAGCCTTACCTTGTTTAAGATCTTCTTTTGTCCGCTTTTTAGCTTTGAAATGGCTCTGCCTCAAATTTCCTCACAGCTTACAAGGAGTCCAATTTTCCAATCGCTTAGGTTTTCTCAGCTGACTCTCAGATCGTAATTTATTGGGTTTTGAATAAAGGCTAAAAATGGCTAAGCAAATTTTTGTACGAATTCCAAGATCAGGTATAAGTCCCATGACCCTTCATTGAAAAGAAGAGTTTGTCCCTTTCTGCAAAATTACTCTATGTTTCGAGACCCGGAGGAAAACCCTGGCAGATTTAATTAACTGAGAGGTCTGTCCTCCTTTTCTGAGTTCATAAAAAACTGGTCTTTTTGGTGCAAGGAACCCCTGAGTGGGATTGCTCAGATCCTTCTATAATTGGCCTAAAGTTTGAAACTGAATGAAGAAGGAAGTCTTCTCCAACTATCCCAAAGTCTTACGGCCTTCACACAGTGGGGGGGGCGGGGACAAGCGAAACTCATTCCTGGGTGGTCCGATTTTTAACAAATTTCGAGTTGTTAGGATGCTTCTCAGGGTTCGTGGCAGCTTTATTTTCGCAATTTTTAGCTTACAACTAAACATAATGAATCACCATTGACTGTGATGTTCTCAATCTCTATTATATTTTGTGTGTCTAGGTTAGGCAAAAAGAGTCCTTCTCCAAGAAATTGACTTTGCTTCAAAAAGGGCCAAAACTGATACCTTCCTATCTTCCGAATTCCATCCTGTACCTGTCAATCGAGCTTGACCTATATTTTTGGATGAGAAGCGATCTATCAGTACAGTAAGAGGTTTCGTCTATCCGACTGAACTGACCACTATGTATTTTTGAAAATAATGAATGGGGCCGAATTTCTGTTTGGTGCGAAGAAATCAGTTGATGTATGTGGCTGCTGCGTTGATTCGGTGCAGAGGGCAGATGCTCATCATAAAATGCAAACATAGGGTATCAGAGTTACAGTTAAAAAATATACGTGTGTGAAAGGATATTGGATTACATTAATTTCCAGGATACATCATAGGTACTTAGCAGATTCAATTACCATATGTATAAGAAAAAATTAACAATTTCGCATATCAGTTATCCAAAGTTCCCGAAATTTTTTCGTAAATCCTCGGTCCAGGGATGTTTTCCGTACTTTCCAAACATGTAGGGCATAGATGTTTACTGAAGCATGTGGGTGTCAAAATTAAAGGGATCCAATCAGACTACATAAAGATTTCATCGCATAGATGTTTCACTTGTCTCACACATCGGGGCTATTTACCTGGACTTAGTAACTGATATGACTTCCAAATCCCTTTGTGCTTTCTTTCCAACGTTTTAATTATAGATTTGGAGGTCCCTGATATCGTTTAATAGCGATAAGCGATAAATTTTGTCATAGCTCTAGTTGATGCCGATTAGTCCTTCATGGTGATTGAGTGACGGGAAGTGTTACTGTCGAGGAGATATCAAATTTCCACCATAAACGCACTCCATTTTATAACAGTTCACTGGGTGGGCAGGCTTTGTGGAAAAAGAATTCGTGTAGTAAAAAGCTGTCTTAACAAAACGCTTAGACGTTCTTCCATCGAATACCTTGATTTCTTAACTGTCCTTTCTGATATTGCTGATGCAATAAATTCTCGTCCCCTTACCTATACTTCCAGTTCCAACGACATCATCCCTCTAACACCCAATTGCTTCCTAAAACCGCTTTCCAAAACTACAATCGTCCTATCAGGAACTGATCTTGAAGATCCGTTATGGAGCTCGTCTTCTAAAGCTCCTGAAGAACTGAACAAAGCCCTGAAACGTTCGTCTGAGAAGTTTGAAGATTTTCGTACGAGGTGGTATGACGAATATCTGTTAAGCCTTAGAGAGAGTAGTCGAGACTTGTACCAAACCAAGTGGGAAATTCTCATTAAAGTTGATGATATTGTTTTGATATGAAGTCCTGTCAAGGAACGCCCATTATGGCAGATGGGAGTCGTCACCAAGCTCATATATGGAGACGACAACAAAGTACGCTCTGTCTTCGTGAGAACACCGGGAGGACAAATTAATGTTTATGCAATTAAACATTTATACCCTTTAGAAATATCTTTTACCCATAGTGGGTCAAGTCGCCATCTGTTTCAGCTTTTCCACCTTCTTCTGCACCTGCTCCCTGCAATTTGTAGTTCACTTGTCGCTACCACAGTAATTCCTACAACTACAACTAGTCGACATCAAAGGAAAGCGGCCTTATTTACTCGTCAACAATTTGTTGTTGACTCCGATGAATCTGAGGATTCAGACTAATATTTTTAAATTTTTTGCTGACACTATTCCCTTTTAAATTTGAAATTTAAGAATCTAAAGAAATTTATTAAAGAATTTTAAAATATGTGTTAGCACATGTGTATAACAGTTTCCAGTAGTAATTTTTGCCTTTAAAATCTATTAAAACCAATAAAAACCACATTAAAACCATCAAAATAGCATAAAAACCCAAAAGAAACAAAAAAACATTGGTTTATTTGGTTTATTTAAAAAAACCAATGGTTTTTGTTTTGTTTTTTTAAAACCATGGTTTTTTCCAACCCTAACCTGGAGTACCGTAATCTTACACTGAAGTACAATACCGTAAAAGACCTACAAGTTTTTTAAGAAAACTTAGGAATGGAAATATATGTTTCCTTGAACTTCAATTTTTAGGGGGCTCGAGCCGATGGGGACATCGGGACGAGGTCCCCTTCGGACACCTGAGGCGAGACCTCGACAACTGGATATCTATGCGTTCTACTCTAGGGTGTTCGTTAGTTTAAAAATAAAAAGACTTTACATACAGGATATATATATATATATATATATATATATATATATATATATATATATGTTATATATATATATATATATATATATATATATATATATATATATTCTTTTTTTACACTCTGGTAATAAGCTTTATACGCTGATTCCAAATATGTAATTGGTTTTCTGTAAGTGTCATACTTTTCGAGATAATTCTCCTGCCCTTTTCTGGAATTATATATATATATATATATATATATATATATATATATATATATATATATAGAAATATATATATATATATATATATATATATATATATATATATATTCAAAACATAACCGGGTACGCGAAAAGCGCGAGTCGATCCCGTAGAATTTTCTACTGTTTCTAACTGAACAGACACTGGACTTTTTGCCATATATATATATATATATATATATATATATATATATATATATATATATATATATATATATATATATATATATATATATATATATATATATATATATATTCAGGCAGGAGACTTTATATTAATTAATTTTTAAAGTTTACAACAACGTGTTTTCCACATCAGTCTTTGCCCACGCATTATGGAGATCAAGTTAAAATATGATATATAAATCTTTTCTGTACTGTATAATATACTATGAAAATGTCTCTAATCAAATAATCAAAAGCTTCAAGTTCAGTCACAATTCTGTTTTTTATTATTATTATTATTATTATTATTATTATTATTATGAAAGTAGTGAGTGCGAAGTCCTGTTCTGTCTTCGGGATCAAAACTTAGCCTACTTTCTTTTGCACTTCAAATCTAATCTCAAATTTTCAGGTGACACAATCCAACAGTTTCATGCCTACTATGTGTAGCGGCGCACGAAAACGCGAAAGCGTTTCACGAAATGCGAAAACGGTTAAACACCCAAATTCCGATAACTGAACGAAGTACG
>JABUQX010131904.1:0-20890 GCA_015478945.1 Trachelipus rathkii
ATATATATATATATATATATATATATATATATATATATATATATATATATATATATATATATATATATATATATATATATATATATATTTATTTATAGACATTTTCACATTTATATATATATATATATATATATATATATATATATATATATATATATATATATATATATATATATATATATATATATATATTTTTATATTTATATATATATATATATATATATATATATATATATATATATATATATATATATATAGAGTCTAGATTTCCGTACGTTGGCCGATTTTAACTTTTTGAAAGGCTAACCATATGTTTGAGGGCCAGCGAACACATATTTATAGGTTCCAGAGTCGGTAATTCAAGTAAAATGCCGACATGACTTTGGATTTTACCTAAAATAGTTAGATTTTAACGCTATAGGTGTCAAATTAGGGTTTCTAAGGTATGTGTAATAGTCTTAAGGGTTATGGAACTACAAACCATTAGTAAATCCATGTCAAAGGTCGACATGCTTCAGAAATTTAGTTAAATTTGTTGGTTTTTGGTGCTTTATGTATCGGCTTAAGAGTTTCTAACACAGGTGAAACCGAACTTGAAGTTAGAATGGCCAAATTCTGAGTTTTTTTGATGGGCTAGGAAGGAGCTGATGTTAAAACTGAAGTCAAACTTTAAAATAAGCATATAATAGTCTAAGTGGGGTGTAGTTCATTATGTTTAAGAAACATGAGAAACTTGATTTGGAGAGTTCCCCAGCCATTTTGGGTTTTTGAGATACTCAGGGAGTGAGTTCTTAGGAAAAAGATTAAATAAATTGCCGAGCGCATAGCTGGTGAAGGAGTCGGAGTCGGATCAGCTCCTGCATGGAGTTAGATTGAAGCTGAAGAGGGAAAGAGGATTGAGCTCTTAGGCGCTTCAATCAAAATTTGGATTCGATTTGTCTAATAAGTGTATAAGGATACCTGTTGAATTTATGTACAGCGAGTCCGACAATTTATTTTATACTGAAACATTTTTATTTTGTTTATAGAAAACCTGTTTCATTATTAAAGTTTTGAAAACCATTTTATGTTATTAAAAAACATTTTCAGTTTTTAGTAAAAAGTTGTTAAAATTTTAATAAAAACATGTTTTTTATTGACCTTAAAGCAGTAAAGCAGTAGCGCAAGCAGCCCCTCAGGCCCCCTCCCACCCGGTTATGCGCTACTTCTAAGTCCCTTTAAGGAAGCGGTTCGCCTTAAAGCGACCCACCCAAAACTAAGGAATAATAATAATAGTAATAATAATAATAATAATAATAATAAATAATAATAATAATAATAATAATAATAATAATAATAATAATAATAATAATAAAAAATATTAATAATAACAATAATAATATTAATTTTTTTAATAATAATAATAATAATGATAATAATATTAATAATGATAATAATAATAATAATAATAATAATAATAATAATAATAATAATAATAATAATAATAATAATAATAATAATAATAATAATAATAATAATAATAATAATAATTTAGAGTCAGAGTAGAAGGAGCTGCATCGAATTAGAATATGTATTGGAGTCAGAGTTGTGCTGTACGACTCCATATTCTAAATTGTTTTTGACTTGTACAATGTATGTTACACCAAACATTATCCTAGAATGAATCCAGGGTTCTACTACTACACGATCTTGCTCGTATAACAGTTATAGCTGTGGTAGAAGTAATATTATAAGTAGTTGTAGTAGTAGTAGTTGTGTTAGTGATAGTAGTAGTTGTAGTAGTAGTAGTAGTAGTAGTAGTAGTAGTAGTAGTAGTAGTAGTAGTAGTAGTAGTAGTATTAGTAGTAGAAGTAGTAGTAGTAGTAGTAGTAGTAGTAGTAGTAGTAGTAGTAGCAGTAGCAAAAACGCCGATTGGCTATTTTTTTTAAAAATTTATTTAGTTTCGTAAAATAATATGCATGTTCCATTTTCTTTTCAATCACATACATTTGCATATTTTTAAATTTATCGGTATAAAACTCAACATAAAATAATTTTCTTCATGAACACAATAAACAAAATCTATTTGCTAAAGGGAAATAAAAAGGTTTTCATTATGTATATATATATATATATATATATATATATATATATATATATATATATATATATATATATATATATATATATATATATATATATATATATATATATATATATATATATATATATAAATATATTTATATATATATATATATATATATATATATATATATACACTGAGAATTTTTGCCAAAAATCGCAGTTTTTCCTTTATAAAAAGGAAACCATCCATCCTAGAAACGTAATTCTTATTTTATTTCATAGAAAATGTTGTTGTCCTGAAGTTTTACTCTTATCTTCGTCTTCTACTGCATCAACAAGCATGAGTTGAAGGCAGAAAAAAACAAGATTATTTTAATGTGGCCAATTAAAAATATCTTGTCTTTCTGCCTTGAACTCTTGCTCGTTGATGCTCTAGAAGACGAAAATGAGGAAATGAAGCGTCAAGCAACATTTCCTATAATATAAGACAAGAACAGGTTTCTAGGACAAATAACTTTCATTTATGAAGTTAAAACTACGAATTTTGCAAAAAAATTTGTTCCTTCATAAAATGAAAACTATTTGTCCTAGAAACCTGATTCTTGACTTATTTTATAGGAAATATTGTTTCCTGATGTTTCACTCTCACCTTCGTATTCTACATCAGAAACGGGCATGGGTTCTCGGAAGAAAGGCAAGATTTTTTTTAATTCGCCACATGTCTCATCAAATCACATCAACCCCGGAGTAACTGACCTTATCGTTGGTGGGGGAGTTCTCCGCAATATTTGGGCGGAGGGATGGCTTTTCTATCACCATATTTGGGGAAAGGAAGATCATTCGTTCGGGCAGGTGTTGTGGAGCGAACAAGTTACAAAACTGGTTATAACCATGAAAGACGAAACAGATGAAAATAGTTGCCGGGGGATCGGAGACCCCGGTGCCGGCCCCTCTCTACCACAGGAGAGATATGAGGGGGGACGGAGCCTTGTGCGCATCACGCGATCTCTCCTACCAAAAGCGAGGACACAAAATGTCCCGACAAGAGCCCAACCCAGCAGGACTCGACCTCCACAAGATGTGTTGTTTGGCTCGCCTGAGGCTGGCCCCAGTACATCTGAAGAACACCAGAACCGCAGATACTATACCCTTAATAAAAGGGGAGCAGAAAAAACGGACTGGTCAGTGGAGGAAAAACATGAAATTTATTGGTGTTCCTTTTATTCAAGACACAATAAATTCCCCAAGAGGCATTCTTGGAAGAGAATGCGAGAAATGTTATTGAAGCGGGGTAAGATAGATAGGAGCAAAATTGAGAAATTCCCGGACACTAGATTTAACAGCATAGCAACAAATGTAAGGCTAGGTAAGACCCAAATAACAAAAGCTGAAATGGAAATTATTGAAAAGGAAGTTGAAGAATTTTTAGAACATGAAAATGAAGAAAAAGATCAGAATGAAATTCAGGGTGAGAGATGGAGCTGGAACTTTGAAGCAAACGAGTACCTTATGGAAAGCTACTACATTGGCGAATTCATTCCACTTAAGAAAGCAAAAAGTGAATTCTGGAAGTACGTGGTTGAAAATGCAGAAATAAGTGCAAATGATTTTATGGAATATAGATTTCAAAAAAAGTTCAAAAATGTTGAGAGAAAGGCAATGATGAAACAGAAACATTGTATACTCAATTATATTAAAGAAAGGAAAGGGGGTGGTGTTAGAAAGATGAAAGCGACATTGCCAACAGCGGAGGATATAGAAAATATTAAAGAAAGGGCTTTAAGAATTATGGAGAATGAATTAGAAATGAATACAGAACTAGTTCAAGAAATAAAAAGTACCAAAGCAAAATTGTATAAAAGAACAAAGCTAGTTCAAGGGAAAAGGGATGCACAGGTGAGGGAGGGCTTGAGATCACAATGTGAAAGAGATAATGAGAACTCCCATAGAGTGCAAACATCGAGTGAAGATGAAACAGATGAACAAGAATACAGGATAGAATTGAGTACGGAGGTGAAGGAAAAAAAAGAGGAAGTAAGAGTAAAGAGGCATAAGAGAATAAAACAAATGAAGATGCAAAAAAAACTGCAATTGGATGATGAGGAAAACTTACTCAATGGAAGAGAAATGGATCACACTCGATTACAATCAACGAGTGAGGAAGAATTAGAGATAGACATTGAACATGGTACCTCACCATTGGTAGAAGCGGAACAGTCAACAGATAATAATGATGAAACAGATAGAGAGTCAGACTATGAGATGAACTTGAGCTGGTATCAGGAACATGACAGAGATTTGAATGAAAGAACCATTAATGATGTACAACCACCAAATGGTGACAATAGAGAAGAAAATGCAATTGATGAACAATTGTTGAACAAAATAGCTAACTACCGTGAAGAGGATAGGGTGCAGGGTATTGAAAAGCGAGAACAAGTAAGAAAGATTAAAAACTGGTTTATGCTGAACAAAGTTACTGCAAGTGCAAATAGAGTACTGCCACGCCTAATACCACCAAATTGTAGTCTGACAGAGCTGAACAGACTTTATTATGCTACATCAAGAGCAGTAGCAGAAACAATGGGAGTTGATATTGTTAAAGATAAGAAAAATAATCCAAATAAAGGAAGGAAGAATAGGATGCCACCATGGAAGTTTAGACTTACGAATGAAATAAATACTCTTCGAAAAGAAATTGGAATGCTCACAATGTTACAGAATGGAGAAATAATAGTTGAAGCAACAAAGAGAAAAGCACAAAATTTAGTAAATAGAGAAAGAATTAGAATCGGAGATAAATTAACACACGCTCTTGTGAGAAGAAAACTAACGTTAGCGGCAAAAGGAAAGAGATTGAAAAGGTACGAAATGCGTGAAAAAGGAAAAAAAGAAAACAAACTGTTCAAAGAAGATCAAGGTAAATTTTATAGAGAATTACGAAATACCAAGATAACAGTTGCTGATGCACCCAAGGCAGAGGAGGTCGAAGGATTTTGGAAAAATATATATGAGAACAATGTGTCGCATAATGTAGATACGGAATGGTTGAGAAATATTAAAAATAACCCAGAAATAACATCTATTAGAAATATGAACTCTCAGAAAATTAGTATTAAAGAAGTAAAGGATGTAATCAAGAAGACTAATAATTGGAAGGCACCTGGAATGGACAAGGTCCAGAACATATGGCTAAAAAAACTAACATCATTAATCAAGCCCCTAACAGAATGCTTAAATAACATAATGGATGGAAGAGTAGACATCCCGCACTGGTTCATAACTGGTGAAACAACCCTTATTCCAAAAAATGAAGAAACCAAAGATCCTAGCAAGTATAGACCTATAACATGCCTTCCCACATCATATAAAGTATTAACAGGAGTTCTGACCCAAAGGTTATACAAACATGTAGAAAGGAACAACATCATTAGTGAAGAGCAAAAGGGATGTAGTAGACATACCTATGGTACAAAAGAACAACTACTGATAAATAAAATGATAATTGAAAATAGCTGGAAAGGGCAAAAAAATCTATGCATGACGTGGATAGATTACAGGAAAGCTTATGATAGTGTACCCCATTCGTGGCTGAAGGAAATAATGAGCATCTACAAAGTTGATGATAAAATAAAAAGATTCATGGAAAGGGTAATGGAAATGTGGAAAATTAATTTAAAGCTACCACACGAGAAAGGAATTATGAAAATAAAAAATGTAAAAGTGAAAAGAGGGATTTTTCAAGGAGACTCCATGTCCCCCCTGTTATTTGTATTAGCCCTCAACCCCTTAAGTAACCTGATCAACAACTTAGAGAATGGGTACAGAATAAATAAAAGAACCGAGAAGAAAGAAAAGAGAATCTCTCATCTCTTCTACATGGACGATTTAAAGTTGTATGCGCCAAGTAGAGGAGAGGCAGAGAGACAGATAAAGGTGGTCAGTGATTTTTCATCGGATATTAGAATGGATTTTGGATTGGAAAAGTGTGCGTTCATAGTTATGAACAAAGGTAGAAAGATACATGCTGAAAACATCATAGTTAATAACATGGAAATCAAAGAACTGGAACAGGAAGGAACTTACAAATACCTTGGAGTAGAGGAGTCAGACAGGATTGAAAACAAAATTATGAAAGAGAGAATTAAAAAGGAATACATCTCAAGAGTGAAGAAAATATTAAAAACTGAATTAAAACCAAAAAACAAAATAGAGGCAATTAAGGTATTGGCAATGCCAGTAATGAGATATAGTTTTGGAATTATAGACTGGTACCAGCATGAAATAAATACTCTAGACACAACAACAAGGAAACTCCTCCATGCACACAAAATAATCTACAAAAACCAGTGCACAGCCCGTATATACATCCCGAGAAATGAAGGAGGTATGGGAATGCCACATATAGATAGAACCCACAAAAATGAAATAGTAGGATTAGCAGAATATATAGAAGGAAAAGGAACCAAATTCATTGGCTGGTTAAAAGAACATGAAGATTGCAAGGCTGGAACAACTTCAATAACAAAAAAGGCAAATGACTACCTCCATGAATTTAACATCGATATCAGAACACAGAATGGATGGAATGAGAAAAACCTCAAAGAAAGAACTAAAATCTTAAAGGAATCTTATAAAACAGCAAGAAAGAAAGCCGATAATGTAGAATGGGAAGAACATAGACACGCCCAACACTTTAAAAAAGAAGTATTGAACAAGGCCTTTATCAACAAAGAAAAATCGATAGAAACAATTGCGAGGGGATTTTTAAAAATAAATGATGAGAGAACGCTGATTACAGCTCAGGATTGGTGCTTAAGAACCAATTGGTTCAAAAAGCATATCGAAGGAGTCGATTGTTCTGATAGATGTAGGATGTGTGGGGAATCCTCAGAGACTGTGCCCCACATATTATCCGGATGTAAGACTCTGATACGTATGGGACTATATACGGAAAGACATAATACCGTATGCAGGCTCATTCACTACAGACTATGCAAACTATATAATATTGATACTCCTAATAATCATTGGAATTACAAACCTCCAGCAATAGTAGATAATGACCATATCCAAATTCTATATGATTTTGGCATACCCACCGACATATTTGTACAAAGTAATAGACCGGATATTGTATTAGTTAATAAAACAACAAGAACATGTCAACTAATAGAGGTAGGAGTCCCATACGATGAAAATGTAGCCCTCTACGAAAGAGAGAAAGAAATTAAATATCAAAGATTACGATATGCCATCAGAAGGATGTGGGAGATGGAGGAGGTGGAGGTAGTGCCAGTGGTAGTGGGGTCCCTTGGAACAGTAAAAACCTCTCTAGTGACCTATCTGCAAAAGATCCCTGCTAAAATTGGAACCGAGGAGATAGCTATGGAAGCAATCAGAGGAAGCCTAGGAATAATAAGGCTAGTCTTGGGGATTTGAGTGTGCGGTGCTATGCCTTAACCCAAGGTTTGGGGACGGTGTAGCACCGAGAGTACCCTCAAAAGGTGTTTAAAAAAAAAAAAAAAAAAAAACAAGCAGTAAGTTGCTATCTAATTATCAAGTTTTACTCAATTTATTTTATAATATGCGCTAAGTGAAATTGAAAACCAGAGAACGTGAAAGACTTACAATACAGGATATTCTAATTGTTTAGGAGAAAGCTAAGATACCAATCGAACACTTTAAATATTGTGTGGCAAAGCTTGAAAAACTGTATGGAGAGTGGAGAAAACTGCATAAAAAAAACGTTACCAGATCTGAAAGCACATTTCAAAATCAAAATGTAGAAGCTTACAAATAAACTCTTGATGATCTATTTAACGTTGCTCATCAGCTTGCACTAAAAACACTACTAAAGAAAACCAGCAGTTTTTGTTACTCCAGAGAGAAAAAGGACATCCTGGCTGCGTGGGAGGGGTTGATATGAAATTCGTAAAAGCAGAACAATGAAGAGAAGAGAGACGAGCAGCTGAGATAACAAGATTGTCAAAATCAAGAAACTTATTATTGATAAATTTTAAGTTTTCCCTCAATTTTTCTTTTTTCATGTTATTTAGTGCTATGTTGGTACATAGTTTGACATTAGCTAAACCTTTTATTTATTAAAATTTTTCATTTCTTGCTACTTTTCCTGTTCAGATTAGTTGACTTGATATCATTATCTCTGAGTCCTTAATGATTTATTTTATTTTGTTTTATTTTTAGAAAGATTTGAGAACAAAGATGTAGAACTGGAATCTTCACTAAGCAGCACATCCGAGGAAGAGGAGCCGACGCAAGAAGATATGAAAATGGAGGATAATTTTCCAGACAAAGAGGAAGTAGGGCCAGAAATAAAGGAAGTACTCTCGAGGAAGTGAAGAGATTATTCCTGATTTTTTTTTATTGTTAGATAGGTGTAGTGTCCAACTGAATTTAATTTTAAGTAGAAATGTAATACGACTCCTCAGATACGCTTCCGAAAGCAAAGGACTGAGCTTATCAAAATAGATTCAAGAATTCCGACTTAGAGGGAGCTATTGTGCACTGATATGGGAAATTGCTTCCAGATATTTTGAGGAAAGAAAATGTAGAGAAGGTAGCTGCTTGGATTAGTTGTTGGGATGAACACTAGCTGATTGGAGTTCCTCAATTTGAAAATAGTATGGGAATTACTCAAGCAAAAGCTGTATTTTCAGCAGTTGAACAGTGGGGGCAGTTAGGAAAATCCACGTAGTGTGTTTTGATGTCACTGCAGTAAATACTAGTTGCTTAAGGATAGCCTGCGATTTGCTAGAGAAATTATTAGAGAAAAATATTCTGCGTTCAGCATGTCGCCACTATATTTTAAAAGTTATTCTATTAGCAGTTTTTGATTGCAAAATAAACACAACCACTGGCACCAATTGCACTCATTAACACTACTGTTGATATTTCATTAAAAATGGAAGCTAATTAAGATAGTCTGCTAAGATGAAGAAAAAGTAAAATAAGAAGCACAAAGAAAAGGAAGAGATGGAATAAACTTTTTCTAACATGTTAATGCAGATTCTTCGATGAACATGGATGAAGAGGAAAAGATTTTTCAGAAGAAGAAGAATAAAAGTAAGTCAAGGGGAAGATCCAATATTGGGGATTTTGGGACCCCATGTTAGCCCCTACCTAAAAATGGACATAAAATTCTTAATTTTCGGACAATTTTGATGGGGAAAATTATAGTTTTTTGACATTTTCTGACATTTTTTCGTATCAACTTCTACAATTGTTTTCAAAATGACTTTAAACTTGAAATATACATAGATATGTTCATTACGCACAAAATGCATGTAGTTATTTGATTTTTTGGAAAATTGTGCTCAGCAATGTCGAATTTCAAAACCTACTTTTTTTTCTAATTGTCTGAAAATTAAGAATTTTATGTTCATTTTTAGGTAGGGGCTAAAATGGGGTCCCAAAATCCCAAATATTGGATCTTCCCTTCAAAGACAAATGAAGAAGATTGAAATATTTTATTTTTTATTATTTTTATTATTATTTTCTGTCCCCCCTTGAATAGAGCAATTCCCGTGAGTGCTAATAATCTGTTTAATACGAGTATACATACATACATACATATATATATATATATATATATATATATATATATATATATATATATATATATATATAAATTTGTATATATAAATTTATATATATATATATATATATATATATATATATATATATATATATATATATACATATATATATATATATATATATATATATATATATATATATATATATATATATATATATATATATATATATATATATATATATATATATATATATATATATATATATATATATATATATATTCAAAGCTAAAGTTTTATTAAAATTTTAGGCCTGTTGAAAATTTAAAATTCCTTCCAAGAATTTTTCTCTGAACATGAAATGTTTTGATGTTTAACGTGACAGGACGTTCATTTCGGCCAAAAATTTCATGCACAAAATTTGGAGCTTCAGAGGGAAATAGAAAAGGATTGAAGGCAAAGATAAAGGAATATATATATATATATATATATATATATATATATATATATATATATATATATATATATAATATATATATATATATATATATATATATATATATATATATATATATATATATATATATATATATATATATGTATGTATTTATGTACCTATATATATACGATGTAATATATATATATATATATATATATATATATATATATATATATATATATATATATATATATATATATATATATATATATATATATATATATATATATATATATATATATATATATACATATATAAAATATATGAAACGAATGGGTACATAGAATCTCAGAGGAATAAATGATGAGGATAGAGGTGATGGATGTATTTAGAAAGATAAATTTGATTTAATCGCTGTGATAGAAACAAAGATGAAGGAACAGGTGAAGACGAATGGTGTGGTTTGAAATGTATGTATGTTTGAATGGAAAGGAATAAGAGGGGGAGAGAAAGAGTTGCGACTCTGATGAGTGACCTGTGACACAGAGCTATGGTAGATTTTGTTTTTACTAGAACTAGAATTCTAATGATAAATTTAAATTTGAAAAGATCAAGGTATGTGTGGTTGTGACATATGGTACATCTGAAGGTGATGTTGAGGAAAGTGCAATTTTCTGGGATAATCTGAATGATGTTTTGGATGGGTTGAGTTGGAAGTTCAGATTGATTCTGTTTGGTGACCTAAATGGTTGGAAATGTGATCGAAAAGGGATGGTATTACATGCGTCTTTGGGTTGACTGGTGAAAATGAGAATGGTAGGAAGGTGATTGGTTTCTGTAAGGGGTATGTGTATAGGAAATACTTTTTCAAACGCAAGAGTCTTCATAAATATACTGATGTTGGTGTAGGTAGAGATGGTATCAAAGTGAAAAGTTTGATTGATTTTGAGTTAGTGAAGAAGATGTCTAAAAATGTGGGAATGTTAAATCAGTGAGGGGGTTAGGGATAGGTTTATGTAAGATTAAGTTATTGGAAGCTTGGATGGAGAAGAAAGTGATAAGGAAGGAAAGAAGTGGGAAGAATTAAGCGTGAGAAGTTAAGTGAACAAGGTAATAAGGAAAAGAATTAAAGAGCGTTTGCAAAATAAATCAGTTGAATGTGAACAAGAGGAAACTGAACAAATCTGGACGCAAATGAAGGAAACTGTTGTAAGTAGTGCAAAAGAGGTATGTGGTTGTGTTAAAGTAAGAAGTAGGATTGTTAACAGTTAGTGGTGGGACGAAGAGGTAAGGCAGGTGGTTGAAAGCAAAAAAAAAAAGATGCGTGGTTGAATGTTCTTAAAGGCAATGATGAGATTTCAAAAAAAAGATGTTTGGAATTATATAAGGAGGAAAAATGGAAGACTAAAATATAAGGAGGAAAAAAAGAAAACTAAAAGTTGCATACGTAGGGGAAAAATGAGTTAAATGAATAGTTTGGAAGGAGGATGAATGGGGACTTACAAGGGAATAAGAAGCTTTTCTGGAAGGAAGTAAAAAGGTTAAGAATGAGGAAAAGAGGAATCTGCACAGAATAATGAACAGGGATGGTGCTTTCGTAACTGATGAAATGAATGTGAGAAGAGTGTGGAGGGAACACTTCGAAAATCTGCATAACATTGGCAGTACTGAAGAGGTGATAGTGAATGTGTGTAGATTTGTTGGTGCAAGAGAAAATAGGTATTTTGGGTATGAGTTAATTAGTAAGGACGAGGTAATGGGTAGAGTGACAAAGTTGAAGAATAGGAAATCTGCTGAAATGATAAAAAATGAAGACAAGATGGTGATTGAAAGGATTTGGAAGTTGTGTAGCAAATCGTTATGGCGTCTATAGTTCCGAGGGATTGGAGGAAAGCAATAATAGTACTCTTATATATGGGTAATGGGGATAATGGGAAACGTAGGAACTATAGAGGAATTAGTCTATTGAATGTCGTATGGAAGATATATGCTGGTATTTTGGTCGAAAGAGTACGTCGAGTGACTGAAGGACTAATTGGGAAAGTACAAGGTGCATTTAGAAGTGGAAGAGGATGTGTGGATAAAACTTTTACATCGAAACAAATGATTGAGAAAATTAGAGAGAAGAAGAAGAAATTGTATTAAGGTTTTTATGGATTTGCAACAGGCGTATGACATGATTAACAAGAAAGTTCTGTTGCAAGATGTTAGTGATATATGGTGTTGGTGGTAGGCTTCTGAATGGAATCAAAAGTATTCATGACGATATTGAAGGGTGTGTAAGAATAAATGGAGTTGGAAGTGAATTTAAATCCAACACAAATTAGGTATTTTTTAAATTATTTTTTCTTACATGATGAGTATTTTTTCAGACTATTTTTATCATGTTCATTACATATACTTTCAGACTTTTCCTATCATGTTGAATATATTTTCAGAATAATTTTATTATTTTGATTTTATTTTCAATTATTTTTATCAAGCTGAATATATTTTAGAGCTATTCTTATCATGTCGAGTATATTTTTAAACTATTTTTATCATGTTGAGTATATTTTTTGGAATATTCTTTTCATGATGAGCTTATTTCCAAACTCTTTTAAATCGCGTTGAGTATATTTTCAAACTACTATATCTTATTGCTTATATTTCCCAGCTATTCATATCATGAGTATTTTATCAGACTATTCTTATGATGTCGAGTATATTTTATCACTATTCTTATTCATATCATGTTGAGTATACGTTCAGATCATTCTTATCATGTTGAACATATTTACAAAATATTCTTATCACGCTGAGCATATTTTCATACCATTCTTTTCTTGTTGGGTATATTTTTATAAATGCATAGAAAATAGAAAGAAGAAAATAGGTCAAATGTAAACTTGTTGGCTACATTGCTTTACAAATACAATAATAAGAGGCAATAAGTTATGGTATTAACTGTGTATTATTGAGCATTGCATCTTTAGGACCCCACTCATTTGAAGCATAATGGTAGTTAACAATTTTAGCTTTATGAGCAATCGTGATCAAAACATTTTGAGTTCTACAATTTATTCAGTATGCTCCTATTCATTCGGTAGCTATAATATAGACTGTCACTGAGTAATAATGGACATAAGAATGTGTTTTGTATACTGAGGCTATATTGAATCTTAGAGTCTTAGGTAGTCTGACTATAATACATATATCTATTCTCACCACCTTAATGTGGTTCAAAAAGAATAAATCTATGAATCTTTATGTAATATAATATATAGAGACCACCTAACGTTACATTTATTATCTATTATTAATTATTAATTATTTCATTATTTTTATTCTATATAATAGCCGTACAGGGATCTTAATATGATCAGTATTGGAGGTAATTAATAAACTTAACCTTCCCGTAAGAGGTATGGAGTATCGAGAATAATTTTCTATAATGCCCTTAATATGATTATCAGTCATAAAATACGCTTACCTCTATTTTCCAATAGTTGAGTAATCTTTGTTGTTGTCACTAATGAGAGCAAGATAATATAGATCATTTTTACTCCGTAAGGGCGATCGTGGATTTGGATTTATATTATCTATTTACTTGTAAAAGGACGTATCGCTAATGTAAAGTGCTCAAGATGACTAATCCACTCTATGTATAGTGTGAAACGTCTTCTTACACTAGATAGCTTCCTAGCATCTATCAATATTAGGGCTTCGAATGCATCAAATAGAGCTCTATCTTTATGAATTGTTATCACAAATCCTGTTGGTGTTTTGGAGTACTCTCTCCACTGTATTATATATAATAATTATAATAGTATATTAGCGTATATGTATAGCTATGACTTTCCGTTGGCTCTCAACCTTTCTTTTAGTTATAATAGTCAGTCAAATTAGAGTCAGTCATGTCAATAATCTGTGCATTAACTTTTTCAAATACAAATAATCCTCATTGGTAAAGTTATATATATATAGAACCATGAGTGTAGCCCTAAAAGAAAAGTAAACCGTCGTAATTGTTTCTATTGTTCAATTAACGGCGTGATCTTGATTTATTCTATAAATTTTTGTAACACGACATTATCTACTCATATGTTAACCTCTATTAAGTGCCATTTGAGCAATAATAAGTGCGCCTAATAACTCAACAGCACTTTATATCCTCGAACGTAGATAAGCTGAATCATCATATTAATACTATATCTGAGTCCGCCTGAGTAATGGTTAAATATACCCTATCCATTACTCTGAGAAGTCTTTGAAAGAACAGTACTTAATCTAGTGATCATATATATGCGCTCGAGCTCGAGCGCAGGTCTGGTAGTAATAGGACGATGTCATCGTCGATATAAAATCGAACAATCGTTTGTACTTTATTCACATTCACAGTATCCTTAGCGTCAATACGATCTATACAAGTCCAGTGGCTTACCGGCATATTACATAAACCTACATATTACCTACCTGAGGAAAATGGCAGCTTTAGATGAAATATAATTAGTAGAAGTGATCTACTAGAGTTAATTTATACTATATATCATATAGATTTATATTGAAAAAAACCGGTTTTTGTAGGTCAATCTTCAAAGGCCTTATTTTTAATCTGCCAGTAGGCTTTGGCCAAGTCAAGTGTTTGTGTAAACAGCTTTATGTCTTTTGCAACTATTGGTAATAAAAATAAGGTCTGATGTTGTTATTTAGACAGTTGTATGATTGAGAGATCTAGGATCAATATAGCACGTACGAGTTGATCTCCATTTAATTCAGTATAGTATATATATTATATATAGTAGTAGCCTATATATGTATTAGATTCAGAACTCTTAACACATCTCTCTATTAACTCCGTTAGGCTAGTCCTTTATTCTGAGAACAACTACGTACTAGGTATATGCAGAATACGGAGAGGCGACTGTGTGTTAAATGATGAGAGAAGGCGTAATGATGTACTACCATACATTATAATTCACTTGAGATGCATCTTATTATCTGTGTATTCTTATTATTTTATGACCCGTTATTACCGCGTCAGTAAATGGTAGTATTATTATTGTGCGGCTTAGTACTAGTAATGGTGATATATATATAGTGAGTAGAGAGTGTCGTTCACTAGATATAATGAGTCTAATTTGCAATATATGATAGTATTGGTATTTTGAGGAGTTAGCCGTTAGTAAGGCTCAAGCTATTCTAAAGCTTAAATAAAATCCCTCCTGCTTCTATATCAAGATAATTCCATTATTCTTTATCTTCACATAAAATGTTATTATTTGATATAGGTTATTAGTTCTGACACTTTAGTTTTAATGGAGGTCAGACAATCTCACCATATATTCTTTATTATCGTAACCATATGTGTGAGGTCCTTTCGTACTAACTAAGATAGTTAAATATTTTTACTAATTCTCAGTGTCAACGGTAGTGATCAATATGTATGAAGTAGCATACCATAATATATATTATATCATAAGGGTACTGGATGTATATGACGATAGCATAAATATAAGGTCGCTATATTATCATTCTTATCCACTTCTTCAACTTTCCTCTCTCAACAATTAACTTCTTCAACGGCAGATTAATGTGATACTAGGTATATCTTAATCTACTAATCAAGATCTAAAAATAAGCTTGAAAAGCAGCATCATACTCATTATACACACTTCTTTAATATACTCTAATTTATAATATGGCCCGCATACTTCTCAATCTCATATCAATCAATCATTGTTGACTAGTTATATATATACTATTGTATATACTCAGAGGTCGGTTAATCAAGAAAACATAGAGTCAAGATATCTCTATCCTACTTCAAATCTTATCTGGCCTTTATGACTACTTATTTGTCACATTATAAGTATTATTTATTCTGAGGGAAATTTTGGGCGCTTTGCTAAAAATTCTCCTCTGGCCAACTTCAAGTAGTAGTTTATAATTATATATCTTTACCTATGCAAGTCGAAAAAATACATATTTATATATAAACATTATTTATATATATGTTTGATCCACTTTAGGACACCTATCTTCACAGAGGTTAAATGTCACCGCCCAAATTTTCCAATGTAATTTGCATTGGAGCCTCTCGACAGTCCTACCATACAATAGGTAGTTCAGTAATATAGAGAGAGATTTCTCTACATGTGAGAAATTTTTGTTGGAGGTACTAACTGTATGCAAATATATATTATCTTCCACTAGGAAGAGAAACTTGAACAAAACTATACTCACTTGTTCAAAAACTATGAGCACATTCTCTCATTGATGCATATATATAGTATATTATCTCATATTATTAATACCACATATTTCTTTTGAATTTCGATTTCTGTATATACGGTATATACTATATAGGCTATATTGTATCTCATTATGAGAATGGTAATATATACTCAGATATATATATTATATATACTAGCTAGCATAAAAAATTTCATATGCTTGAATAATGTTATCAATATACTAATATTCGTTACAATCTCTCAAAATTAATCAGATGTAAATTGTCTATGCATTTTGTCAATACTGAGGATTTCTTAGTATCTAGGCACTACAATATATAATATAGGGGTATTATACGCAATACCTTCAGTTGAGAAATATTTATGACTAAACCTATAATAATATATAGTGAACCAACTATCCGATACTCACACCTCATTTATCTATGGGTACAGTAACTGCTTATCATACTTTTAAACTGAGTAACATATTCTATCATGAATAATAGCGCGTCAGTAGCGGAGACATCCTCACAAGTTGAGTTACCGTAGTATACATTGAAAAACTTGTACGAAGCGTTCACTTGCGTAGAGAATGGCTGGGTGAGTATGATATTGAGCCCTAGATTACTTACATATAGCATGCTATACGGAGTAAGACGACGACTACGTATATTATGTAAATGTGATTTTATCTCAAATGATATGTGAGGCATTATATGAGGGCTCATAACATAACGAAATGAGTAATTCACTTATATGCAACTGTAACTATGTTATCGAGGGCACGTTCATACACTAATATATATATATTATGGCAATATATATCGCGACACACGAGTATGGCAAGTAGGAGGTACTACGAGGTATGATCAAACTTTTTCATTGCGTCTTTTATTGTACATCTTAATATATATATATATATAATACTAAGTAATAGTTAGCTTGAGGTTTTATATAATATATACTTTTAAGCTCATAGTTATATTATCTATATAATCAGCTACCCTGAAAAGGCCAAAACATATATAATATAGCGTAAATATGTACTTTCGTTCACGTGTGGCCATCTTCTATTATATATAGAATTATATTAAACTTATCTGTAATACTCTTTCGTATACTGAGCACCTGAAGAAAGTATACCTACTTTCCTGTATGAGTTCTACTTACATAACTGAAAATATAATTAACTCAGCGTTTAAAAAATAAACTACAATAATATATATATATATATACCAATTCTTTAATCTATGTCAATATATATCACTTGTTTTATCTCTCACTTATTTTCCAGCACTGTACCATATCTCTATTATACTACTCTAGTAGAGTTGAGTCGTATACAATCTTATCTGTCTACTTTTAAAACGTCTCGCCGAAATATACATTAATAAATATGCAATTATTTAGATTAACTTCATTTCGCCTCATATGAGGTTTATATAGTATCCACTATTATATCAAACTCACAATTCGAGACTAACAAATATAACACACCCTTCTCTATCAAGAATTTTGAGCGATGTGACTGTACTGTGATCAATACCTCTCTACCATTTCGGTCAATCTTATCAATCATAGTCACATACGATTCACTGTAACTATCAAGACCAACTTTGTAGCTCTCTATATCAATCGATGTTCTTACCTTGAAGATATTACATCTTTCACCTACTTTAGTATTATCGTAGATCAATTCATTCAATACATCCATTATATAATAGAGTCTTTAGGGGTTATTTATACTTATTACATTTTCTCTATTTTCCTAGTCATAAACTTCTATATAAACTGGGAAATACCATTTGGCAGTAAGTATACAACATTTGGAATTTTAGATTAATAATACTATATAGTAGTAATTAGGTTCCCATGTAGTAGTAGTAATATATAGTACAATACTATTGCAATATATCTATTATAATTAACAGATGTCTAAAATATACCGATTGTTCAGAGAGCAACTATAAGCTAGGTTTCCCTCGTGATAGAAGAACTTATAACACTCATCTCCTCAATAATCATATGGCCAATTTACTATATACCAAATGTATTTGAATTGGTTATTGGTTATAGGTATTCTTTACTTGTGAACCTTCTTCAGCGCTTTCAGCGATTATCAAACAAAATATTGAAACTCTATAAATACTAAAATTATATTAAATATGTAGCGTATACGACGACTCACCTATATTATACTAACATTTACTAAGGTACCTCACTACTCTAGACACAATATATACGGTCGACTCCCCAAGGTTTCGAGAAGTAATTAGGTACTGACTTAAGGAGGACAATTTATAGCTCATCCTTTAGAGATAACATATTTCCCGATTATCGCATAAAAATCATATATATCGTATCATTAAATGCATTAAATACTTAGCCGACGGTATGTTCACTCCTTATATAACTAATAATTAATAAGTAAGGGTATTCTATAATATAATCAATAATTTGCAAAGCGGTAGACTTTTCGAATCCTAAACATTGACCTAGTCCACTATGACGTATTCTTCATAGTTGTTGTTACCACCAACAATAATACAACCTGAATTATATTATTCGGACACAAAATTTCTGTCACTACTTAATCCGTCAATATATAATGATATATACTATTTAATATTTTATATAACCACCACTACATTACATACCCTAGGGTATCTATATATATCGGAGGGTTTTGAACTTTTATAAAGCGCAATTCTCAGCGTTACCCAATTAAGCGTTTCAAGGTAGTAGATATTGATGTACACGTTATTCGAGTCATTTTTCAACTCTTCACTATATAAAAACTCATCCAGGAGTGTCCTTGGGCATCTTTCACATGAATAGGTTATCAATGTATATAGGCTTCTAAAAATCATTAATGACCTAGTTATATATCATTATACTATATAATAAAGAGAAATTCGGACGCTCCCGTGTAGCTCTCATTTGTTAATACTTCTATCTTTATTATGTTTCATTATCACCTCTAGAGTTATATTATTACTGTTCCACCCGATATATATAATTAAAATCTATTTAGACTTAATTTATAGTTATATACTATTATTATATATAAGTATATATAGTATGAAATAGTATAGGGCTTACGACTCATTTATATACCCTAATTATTATGAGTAGTAGTAAATGCTACTCATCAAATTTATTTACACTTATATTATATAATTATAATATGCACACTGGGGCGCTATATATTCTCTATGCATTTAATTTTACTATAGAAAATATATGCGAAAGAAGTCGATTATATATAACTTTTACTATAGAAATTCTTATATATACGTATAAATATTATACTCTGTATATCCTGCTATTCACGTCTACGACTTCCCACCTTCATATATAATATATATCTATATATTATACTTACTGAATATCTACAAGGCTTTGCTGAACTCTAATATATAATATTAAGTTATGATACGCTGTCCGCACTAGTGGCTGTTGAATTATCTATACTATCTTATTTTTACTATTATTGAAAATTACGCCTATAATTGACTTAGTGGAGTATTAAAGCCATTATATATAGCCTTTAGATTCTATTATATATTATTATAATTTTAATTACTAATTATAATATTAGTTAGTGCTATTTATTTACTCAATACTGTGATTGTGATTTTCGTGTAGTGATAATTTAAGATATATTGGATCTCTTTAAGATATAATAACTCGATAGTATATATATAGATGGCGCTTTATATAGCCATGTATCTCCATATTTTTTTACTAGTGAGATTAAACAAGTGCAGTTCTTATCTATATTATTACTTAGTTCTGTAGTCGCTTATTATTACTTTTTCACCGAGAACATTATTATTACTCACTTTACAAGTATAGGTATTGAGGAAAGTTTGAGCTTCGTACTTTCGAAGATGATATTACTGCTGTTGGTAAGAGGATTCCGGAATAAAAAAAGTTAAAATACTTGTCTGCATCAAATAAAAAAATAATTTCTGCAAGTAGGATTCAAGAATAAAATTCGACAAGGATGATGAGGTAACAGAAGGTCAAGATAGACAGAACAGTTTTGCCACTTGGCTTTTAGGCAGTATGTTTGCACATACTATTTTATTTAAAAATGAAAAGCTACTCAAAATAATTCTCTATTGTATAAAAATAACTTCTAGGAATTCATCTAATCTTCCGTAGTATATTGAGAGTTATTAAGTATGATTTTTATATACCTTTATTGTTTTTACATATTACTATATATATTAACACTACACCTTTTATCAGCGGTGGAGTATAATACTCATAAATCTCTCTCATACATTAGAGAGCACTTTTATAGAATATAACTTTCGCATAAGCGTCTTTAATTCTTCAAACAGTCATCTTATTATAAGAACACTGACCTAGCTTTGGCTTGTGTAAGGTGGAAAGAAGGAAAGCCTCCTAAAATTGTCGCTCGCTTCTCTATTTCCCATAGTTATTTCATTTATTTGCTTCTGCTTGCTTCTCAATACATTAACAGTTATTCTTCAATATCGTTTTTCTCGTCGAGGAAAGGAAGCTTCAACTTCGGAGACTTATTAGCATGGGAAGCATTATGGCTGCTCTGAGCATTCTGTGATGCTATCTGTGCGTCA
>JABUQX010131905.1:0-2500 GCA_015478945.1 Trachelipus rathkii
AACGGAAAGATTATAAACTTTAAAAAATAATATCACATTTTTTTGGATGGTCGTCTCGTTCTAAAGAAAGAAACGACACTGTCAAGTTTTATAAACGGAAAATAAGGTGTAAGATTATAAGTATATTTCCACAATAAAAATTTTATGAACATAATTTCAATTTTTTTATTTTTAAAATCCTACAAGCGAACAAGGTATTCATTGTTTTTGTCTTTTTCTGAATCCCCCTGTTTCGTACGTAACCTAACGTTTTCTGTCAGTTTATATTTTCGCCGATATCTCCAATATCCAGTATTCTTTATGCAGGCGGCTAATTTCTGTGGTTTCCCTCCAAATCTAACAAGAGGCAGAATTTGAGGTAAATCCACATTGACGCAAACCAATCTAAACATGACTTTCATATTATTCTCTCATTTATCCGCTTTGTTTAATACGCATACACTCTGTAATACGTTCATTCCTCATTTTAATCAATTCTTCTCACAACCTAACACGGCGCCCTAAGATTGTCCCATCTGAACACATTGTACTTTAGATCTATACCTCTTATTGCCAGACCAATAGCTTACTACTAAAGCATTAAAAACACAGGTAACACCTTAACAATCACGCAAGACAACTTAGCGGCACTCAAGACTTAGTCTCTTTAACATTCCACCAAGGTATTTTAATTGCAAGCCCAGCCTACCTTCCTGCAATCACAGAACTTACCTGACTATACTCGGCATCATCCGTGTTTCCTTTTCGTCTTCATCCAACATATATCCAAATATTTAAACTCAGTCACTTGTTCCAGCTGCTCACCATGCAAACATAACTTCAACCGAGGACTGTCCTCGCTCATAACCATAACCTTACTCTTATCTACTAACGTTTACTTTCAAAACCCATCCCTTTTAATACACACCTCCAACTTCTTTCTAACCAATCCTCTCAACTCCTCTTGCAGATTAACCTCACAAAACCAAATTATATATATAATAATTATATATATAATATAATATATATATTATATATATATATATATAATTATATATATATATATATATATATATATAATATATATATATATATATATATAGGCGAGATGGGGATTCATTGGATTTTGGAAAGTTGATGTTATAAAACAAAAAGCGTTTATGGAGGTGAGTATATGTTCCGAAGGTGATTTGGAAGAGAGTCAATATTTTTATAACCCTTTATATAAAGGGTAAGGGGAAAAAAGGTAACTGTAAATATTATAGGGTGAATTAGTTTATTATTGAGTGTTGTATGGGAAGATATATGTTGATATTTTGGTCGAAAAAAAGAGTGCGTACGAATGGAATTAAAGACAAGTAATTCAATTTTGGGGAAAAGAAAAGGTGGGGCGTTTAGAAGTGGTAGAGGATGTGTCGGATCAAACTCTGTACATGTTGAAACAACAAATGATTGGGAATTACTATGAGGGAGGAGAATGAATAAAATTGTATTTAGGCAATTTATGGATTTGCAACAGGCGAATAATAGGATTAATAGGGAATCAATGGTAGGTGTTAGTGATATGGTGTTGTGGTAAGCTTCTGAATGGAATCAAAAGTTGTATGACGATAGTGAACGCGTGTGTAATGCAATAAATAGAGTGAGTGATTAATTTTAATATTAATAGCGGTAGTGAAGCAGGGATGTGGTATGTCTTCTTGGCAATCCAATGCTGTTATGGGAGGTATGAAAGAATAGAGGTAGGGGTGACAAGGGATTCAGAGTTAGAATGATGGAGAATGGATGAGAGTGGAAGGATTCCCTACCTATTATATAGGATGATTGGTTTTGTGTGGCGAATCTGAAGAGAGGTTTAAGAGGACTAGTAGACGAGATTTTTTGGTATGGGTGGGGTGTCGTAAAAGGGGAAAGGGTTTGAAAAGTAAAGGCAGATTAAGAGTAAAGGTTCTGGTTGTAAATGGGACAGACCTCGACTGGTGAACGTTATGTTAGAACTGGTGAGCAGCTGGAAAAAGTGCTGATTTTTAAATAATATTTAGGATATATGTTGATAGAAAAGGGAGCGGATGATGCAGTAGTGTACGTGGAAAATTGTGATGGCATCTAGAGGTGGCTTGGTGGGCAGTTAAATAACAATCGTTGGTGGATGGTAAAGGGGACTAAGTGTTGAGTGCGCTAGGGTCTTACCATGAGGGTATGTTGTTTACCTGTGTTAATGTATATAGTAGTGGGAACTATGCGTCTTGGAATAAGAGGTATAGAATCTAAGAATTACAATGTGGTTTCAGACACCCGCATGGACAATCATAAGTGGCGTGTTAGGTGTGAAAAGAATAATAAAATGAGGAATGAACTTATTAAGAGAGTTGTGTGGTGTGGAGTTTGGGGTAAATGAGAGAATAAATGAAAGTACGTTGATGATGTTGGTCATGTGGAAAGGATATGGATGACAGACGGTCGTTAAACGGATGTATAAGGTAAGTGTGTTGGGAATCGACCGGATGGGAGAAAGAAGAAA